>PVIW01003246.1:94170-176705 GCA_004026585.1 Noctilio leporinus | reverse complement strand
AGAAGAAGAAGAAGAGGAAGAGGAAGAGGAAGAGGAAGAGGAAGAGGAAGAGGAAGAAGAAGAAGAAGAAGAAGAAGAAGAAGAAGAAGAAGAAGAAGAAGAAGAAGGCTGGCCTAATATTCAAAGTGAGTTATGATTGGTGTGATTTTACTCTTATACGACACAGAACTTTCTAGCCCTAAACTGGGCTATTTTCATATGAGTTACTGTATTGAGGTATTTGCTCTGAGGTCAGATAAACAGAGGTATCTCAAAGAAGTGTAATACCATGTACATGTGTTGTTTGTTGCCCAAGATTCCTGGTATTGAGTTATCAGTGTGTATACAAGGCAGAGAGAAAGACAGAGGGGAGAATGCATTTGCAGAAATGTATATACTTTCCTTCTTTTACAGGCTTACTTCACAATGTTTGCCCTACATACCCTGAGGTCCAACCAGGTCAAATTATTTCAGTCTATTAATATATCTACTTACATACCAGCACTGGAAAGCCTCCTTTGACTTCTCCAGAAAGGGAATGAAGCATCTTACTCTATGAATCCATATCACTATATATTCCTATCATCTGTTTACACATCTATATACACAAGTCTGTTGTATGATGGGGAAAGTTAGAAACTTCACTCTCTTTGATTTTATTCTGTGGTGCCTGCATTCATTAGGGTCTAAGCAATTGCTGGTTGAATCAAGCATATGATTCAATGAATGAATCAACTTTAAAAATTCATTCAAAGTAGCATAATTAACTGTGATCTTCTCAATATGTGGGCTGGACTCTGATAAAACAAATTCTAATATAAAACCAGAAAAATTTAATCCACTGAACAAATCCTGAGGCAGAATTCCAGATAGCTGAACTTTTATGAAATAAGAATAGATGTCCCTCAATTTCTTTAGTTTTTATATATTGGCCCTAATTTTTCATGTTCTTTTTTTATCTATCCCTCCTTACTCAGTTGTTCTCCTTGGACTTCCCCATATTCTCATGTGTGTTTTTAATTTAAAGGCAAGATCATTAGGGTCACCCAAACTCTGCCCTAGAGCACTGAGGGACAAGACTTGTACCCATCACTTTCAAAAGTAATACTGCTCCTCTCTATTCAGCCTGCTTTTTCATCTAGTCACTGGTTCTAAAATAAACAGATGGGGATAGGGATGGCAAGGACAGCAGGTAAGAGAACAGTATGGCTATGATTTGAGATACAGATATAAATAAAAAACAAAGAAACAATATGGCAGGCAGGGGTAAAAGTATAGATTGCAGAACATGATCACCTGGATTTGAACCTGAACTCTGCCACTGTTATAAGCTGGATTGACCTTAGGCAATTTAATTAACAACTCTGTGACTCAGTTTTCTCATCTGTGAAAATGAGACTACTTCACAGCATTGTTGTGTGAATTAAGTGACCTCAAAGAGAATTTCAAAATTTATAACATGTCTGGCACATAGTAAATACACAACAATGGAAACCAATATAATATAACATAAACCATTATATGATATGATAAACTATGACATAATACAATGCAATACAACAAAACAGAATGTCAAATTAAATTTTTCAAAGAGGGCTACAACATAGGCTGTTCTAGAACCTTGCGACAATCCCATCAGAAACTAGAGTCTATATTCGCTGAACTTGAACTTAGGCAAGTCTTTGTTACTACCTCAACCAGCAGTATGCAGTGAAAATGACACTATACATAACTTCTAAAACCAGGTCATAAACTGCCTGTATCTCCACCATATTTGTATGGGATATTTGCTCTTGGAACTCAGTCAGCCACCATCTTATAAGATAGCTCAAGTAGTCTTTGGAAAAACCTGCTTGGAGAGAAACCACAGTCCCTGATGCACAGATCCAGTCAAGCTCCCAGCACCAACTTCTCTCCATTAGTCATGTATCTCAACAGAGAATCCTCCAGATCCAAGTCACCACCTCAGCAGAGATAAGCCATACTCATTCATGTAGCACTACCAAAACTGTCAATTAGTGAGCAAACTAATTCTGTTTTGGGATAGTTCACCATGTAAAGATGACTAATATATGAGGTCAATCATCAATAAATTACTGAAACAGATATCAATATAAATAAAATTATCTGTATTTTTATGAACTTAAAACTCATCCATTTGAGCAAGAGAATGCTTAAAATGCCTCAAATAATACATTATTAATTTCAACAAAAATACATTTTAAAAAGTGATTGTGGTAGATTGTAAAGAATTTTTACAAATAAGAACTAATGTGAATATGAGAGTCTGTCCCAAAAGTATCAAGCCAATGTCAGTATAATTAAAATAGTTTGCATGGTCAATACTTTCAGGATAGACATCATATATGTATATATGTGACAAACGATAGAACCAGATTATAGACCATATCTCAAGGAAGTAACTTGATTGAGGTCATACAGCTACTGGAGGCAAATTAAAAATTTCAAAGTCAGATCTTTATATTCCAAATCCAGAGCTGTTTTCATTATTTTTATTAAAAATAATCTGGACAAAGGCATGTGAGGATTTAGACCCAACTCCTGGCTAAGCTACAATTATAGCTTGAGAAGATCCTCTATAAGCCTCAGGACTCTTGGGAACATGAGGTGGGTCGTTAGATCAAAAGACCTCTAAAATCCCATTCAGCTCTAATACTCTCCGAGTGTGGAATTGTCCCCACATCTGTTAGAGCCTTTCATTACTTCTTCCTTCCAGTTGTATTCTTATTATGAATCACACCTGCCTCCTCTGTTCCTTGACTCAACAGTCACCAGATTCCACAAGAAAATTCATATTTGTGCTCAGTCCCTGTGGATGGTAAGTCTAACTTCACACTCTTCTTCCGTGGTAAGCAGGTTTCTAGAATGGTCCCCAATGATTCCCACCTCCTGGTATTCATACCCTTCCATAGTCCCCTCTCCCTAAGGACTGTCTGAGCCCAGTCACTTATTTCTGACCAACAGAATCTGGCACACTTGATAGGATATCACTTCCATAATTAGGCAGCAAACAATGATAAATCTTGTCAGCAGACTCCACCTATTGCCTTCTTAGCTGTCATGGTTTTGATGTAAAGAGCAACCGTGTTGGAGAGGTCACATGATGGAGAGCTGAGGGAAGTCGCCTGACAACAGCTAGCTAGAAATGGAGGCCTTCATTCCAACAACCCCAGGGAAGTTGAACCCCAACAATAACAAACACCTGAGTTTGGAAGCAAACCATTCTCCAATCATGCCTTCAGATGAGATGGTAGACTCTGGACCTACACCTGGTTGCAGACATGTGAGAGATGGTAAAGCTGGTAGCCCAGCTAAGCTGTGTCCAGGTTCCTGGCCCATAAAACATGACAAAGTATGTTTTTTTCTTTTTTTGAACTTTGAGATTTTATTCATTATTTTTAGAGAGAAAGGAAGGAAGGGAGGAAGAAAGGGAGAGAAACATCAAAGTATATATAAAAGGTGATAAGTTTATAATGCTGTACTTCCTCCTAAAAATATTTACCTTGGATGAGTGGCAGAAAGTGTGCTTATCATAAAACATATTATATTTAATATGATTTTTGCATCTGATGGCTAGAATGAGCTTGAAAACATTTATACACTGTTTCATAATTTACAAAGCAACTTAATGCACAGTATGTCACATGCTTTTCACAAAACCATACAGGGTAAGCACAGGAGGTAATCCTACGACTGAAGCAAACAACTAAATTTTATGCTTCTAAGCATGGCAGAGATGGAATTGGAGTTCTAGTTTTCAACACCTAAAGGCTTAGTCCAAGAATGGCAGATGCAAATCATTCTCAATTAAGCAAAATTTTCCAGATTCTGTTAATTTACTATGAAGCCAGGGGAAGGCACTTCTCTAAGTTAGGGTTTCCTCCTTCTGAAAATGAAGCCATTAGATTAATGTTTGCTGTTGACACTGACTGGAGCTTGAAAAAATAGGAGGAAGATGGTGCTGCTGACAAAACAGTTGACAAGTCCTTGTGAAGGATTCTTAAAGTCTGATCCCAGCATTAGCACCATCTGGGATCCTCTTAGAACTACAAAGTCTTGAGGCCCACAGCAGGCTTACTGAATCAGAAACTCAGGAAGTGGAGTCCACCATTATCTGCATAATGAGGTATCCAGGACACTCTGAACAGTCACTTGAACCGGTTGTGACAAGTTCATAATTTATGAGTCATGGTTTTTTCTGTTTGTTTGTTTTAAAGCCAACCTAATTCCATTATCAGAGCAATCACCTTGTAACCCTCAGAAATAGATGTGGATGATTCATGCGTGTGTCAAGAATGGTTATCACTCTAACTTTGGCTTTAGAGTCCACGCATCAGAAACCATGGAAAGAGCCAAAAGGATTAGTCAAAGGCACAGGAACAGCTAGACCCACACACTTTGGAGTATTGTAAGAATGATGTCTAGTTTATATGACATAGACCATCTGCTTCAGTGATTTGCACACACCAAATTTACATTTCAATCTTATTACATAAAAACAATAATTCAGACAGTTTAAGAATAAGCATCCATCTCCCAGTTATAAGATCTGATAATGCAAATAGTGTTAAGGATATGCCAAAGGCTATTCTAAGTGTTTTACATTTGTTAACTCAGTCCTCATTACAATCTTATAAGGTAGATAGCATAATTATCTTTATTATAAAGATGAATAAACATAGAGATAAAAAGTTTAAGTGACTGATACCAGGTTACACAATTAGAAAGTAGTATAACTGGAATTTGAATCCAAGGCAATCTGATTCTAGAATCTATCGTTTAAATCACTATAATATACTACCTTTCAAATAATTTTAAACTCAATGAGGATGGTTCCAAATCATCCTGGATATCACAAATTTATCTTAAATTATCTTAAAGAACATGGACTTGGTCCTTCAATGTGCAGATACCCCTCTCTGGCTGCACATGATGACCCCCATCAACTTCAACCCAGTCTTAAGAAAAATCTTGTATAGTGAAATGATAGCAGCACAGAAGGAAAAATCCATATAGTTTTTCTTTTATACAAGACCAAAGTCATAACAGCTCAGCACTGAAACCACCATGAAAGGTCATCTCAATTCCTCAGGTCCAATTTACAGATACTGAAGACTGTCCCAGAGAGGTAGGGACTGCCCACTAGAAATCTGGGCCAATCATGGAAAATCTGAACCTCTTAAGGCACCTTAAATAATGTTCTCAGAATTCTAATCAAGTTATTTCAGTTGCTTGTTTTTAAGAAGTAACATGTTCTTTGCAAGGCTGGGAGTGTCAAGTGTTCTCCTGCTTGACCCTCACACTAATTCACAACAACTCAGTGTTCACCCAGAGGTCTATTGGTATTTGTGAAAACCATCTTCTAAGGTCATTGGAGATTGTCAATTAACAATTTTAATAAATAAAACATTTATATCAGCTCTCATGGCAAACAACGCTGAATGGTTTAAGGCCAAGTAGTGTGCCTTCAGAACAGGAGTAGTTCATTTAGGGACCTGAAATTCAATTAAGGTCTTTTGTCCTTTTTTCCCAAATTTTATATCAGGGATCAGAAAATGCCAAGACCTATAACCAAGAATGAGAGTACCATGACATTCTAGCATCACTGAAATCAATTCTCCCATCTGTTACCTGGATCTCTTTCCCAGCATCATTGCCAAAATTCCTTTGCTAATAATGACTGTGGTTGTGATGAAAGCAACAGTAGTAACAGTGTTATTATGTGCAAGATAGTGTTTTCACATGTAACACACACGCTTATTTTTTCATGCGGTCCTTGTGTCAACTCTGAGATGTGTTATTAGCTCAGGTTAATAACTGAGGTTTGGAGAGTTTACATCACTCACATGGTAAATGCCAGAGTATGATTTCAAGTGTCTACAATAAAGGGATATTTGCCATCTTCTAAGGCAGCCTACATTGACTTCAACTGCCCTGTTAGAGAGGTGTCGTCTTTATATTACATTGCTGTCTTTCTCAGCTTCTAAACACTAGTGTTTGTTCTACTCTCTGGAGCTGCATAGAAGTCTGATCCTACCTGCAGAGATTCCTATTCAAGTAAGGATAGAAGGCACAGACAGCCTCTATGGCATCCAGGCAAAGTTCTACCTCTCCCTCTACCTCCTCAAGCAACATCTTATATGTGCTTCTTCCCTGGGATGTAGATTCTGTTCTATAACTGTCAGTTTGTAGTCTCCCAATAGACTGTAAACTTCTATAAGGTAGCATGCTTCTCCATAAAATCATTTAATTTTTTTGAGATATAATTCACACATCATAAAATTCATGCTTTAAAAATGCATAATCAGTGGTTCTCAGTATATTCAAGAAATTGTGCAATCCATATTGCTATCTAATTTCAGAATACTTTAGTAATTCCCCAAATAACTCCTATACCCAATGGCAGTCACTCCCTATTTTTCCCTTCACTCAGCCACTGGAAACTACTAAGCTTTCTGCATCAATGGTTTTGCTTATTTATATAAATGAAGTCACACAATATGAAGTCTTCTATATCCAGTTTCTTTCATATGGCATCAAGTTTTGAAGGTTCATCCCTGTTATAGCACATATTAATATTTCACTCCATTTTATGTTTAAATAATATTCAATCTTATATTATATAGTCTGTTTATTCATTCATCAAGTAATAGACATATAGGATGTTTCCACTTTTTGGCTATTATGAATAATGCTGGTTTTTGTGTGGACATACATTTTAATTCTCTTGGAGATAAGAGAAATAGAATTGCTTGGTAATTCTAATAACCTATGTCTAATCTTTTAAGGAACTACTCAAGTTTTTCCAAAATGGCTAGATCATTTTACAATCAACCAGCAATGTATAGCAGTTCAAATTTTACTACATCCTTACCAAGACATATTCTTGCCATACAATCTTAATGTGTGTGGATGGGTACCTCATTGCAGTTTTGATTTGACTGTTTTCTAGATGACAAATAATACCAACCATCTGTTCCTATGCACATTATCCTCTTGGATATATTTTTAGAAATGCCTATTCAGATTTTTGTCCATTTTTAATTGGATTTATATTTCTTTTATTGAGTTATAAGAGTCTTAATATATTCTAGATACAAATTCCTTATTATATTTGTAATCTGCAATGTAATCTCCCAGTCCCTGGGTTGCAATTTTTTTTTTAACTTTTTTCATGCCATTAGAAGCACAAAAGTGTTTAATTTTGAAGAACTCTGATATAATTTTTTTTCCTGCAGATGTTTTTCTTTTGGTGTCACTGAGCAACCCAACGTCAAGAAGATTGTTCCTGTGCTGTCTTCTAAGAACTTTATAGTTTTGTCTCTTATGTTGTGTCTTTGATCCAATTTACATTATTTTTTATATATGATATAAGGTAGGGATTCAACTTCATTCTTTTGCATGTAGATGTCCAGTTGTCCCAGCATCATATGTTGGAAAAAAAACTATGTGTTTCCCATTAAATAGCTAGGCACCTCTGCTGAAAATAAACTGGCCATCAATTTAAAGGTTTATTTTTGGACCCTTGGTACAACTTTATTGATCTATATGTATACCTGACGCCAGTACCACATTGCTGGATTCCTAAAACTTTGCGATAAGTTGTAAAATTGAGAAATGTGAATCTTTGTTTTCCTTTTTCAAGATTGTTTTGGTTATTAGGATTCCTCTGATTTTCCATATGAATTTTAAGACTTATTGGTCAATTTCTATAATGCAAAAAAGCTGAAATCCTGATACAGATAACCTTTAATCTGTAGATCCATTTGAGGAGCATACCATCTTAACAATACACCTGACGTTTGAATAACACAAGGGTTAAGAATGCTGAATCACTGCACAATTGAAAAATCCACATATAACTTTTGACTCTCAAAATTTAATGAATAATAGCCTACTGTTGACCAGAAGTCTTATTGATAATAGTCAATGAATATACATTTTATATATGTAGCAAATTAAACAAATGTTACTAAAAGAACCATAAGAAAGAGAAGATACATTTACAGTATTTATTTTTTAAAATCTGCATGTAAGTGAAGTCGTATAGATCAAACTTGTATTATTCATGAGTCAACTGTATTATGCCTTCTAAGCAATAAACACCAGTTATTTTTCCATTTATTTAAGTCTTTAATATCTTTCAAAAATTCCACAAAGATTTTATGTTCAACTAATAAAGAATAAAAGAAAAAATAAATAGACATGTAAACAAAGCAATCAAAAAGCAATCAAAGAAGAAGAGAGCGAATCCAACTAGCCCTTGGAAAAATCAGACCCAATGACTACCTTCTTAACCTTAACACCTTTTTCAGAAAGCCATCCTTTACCAGTTTTCAAGGTACATTTCAGTTTTCTTCTTACATCTTCAGCCATAAATTCTACTGTTCTTTCTCTTTTGCCCACCTGAGATGATGGACAGTGATAGAGAGGTGAGGGCCTGAATGACACATTTCTACCCACACCCTTCCTTCTCCAAGGACCATGTCCTGACACAACTACAAACAGACAGCGCTGATTCTGCTTCTCTTTCCTTCTCTTTCTGGCTAAAAGGGATGATTTACAAGTGACTGTAAAAGTAGACTTTACCATGAACAAAGTTAAACATCATAACTTTTAGCTATGATAGGCTGACTGATGAGAAAAGGAGATCTAAACTTAGAATACATAGAATATTAAGTCATCCAGATGCTGTTTATAAAAAGCGTTTCCTGGCTTTACCAATTTTGTAAGAATCAATTTGACATGTCAGCCATTTGGGAAATAAAACATTACTTGGTATAGGCTGGGGAGCTGAGAAAGCCAAGAAGGTTCCATATTGCTAAAAAGCTTAGTACCTCTAGCAATACCTGAGAAGAATCATCTTCCAGCATTTTCATATAAATAGTACAATATAAAGATGGAATTAGAAAAAAAATCAGACCCTGGCTGGTGACTCAGTGGATAGGCGCTGGCCTGCAAACCCAAAGGTCGCTAGTTCAAGTCCCTGTCAGGACACATAACTAGGTTGCAAGCCAGGTCCTCCACCAGGTCCTTAGCTGGAGGCATGTGAAAAAATATATATATATTGATGTTTCCCTTCCTCTCTGCCTCCCTCCCTTCCCCTCTCTCTAAAAATGGTGGGTGGAATCTTAAAAATAAATAAATAAATAAACATGCCAAATAAGGGCTAATGCATCTGACTACTGGTACTTAAAGCTTTCTGAAATATCAAATTCCTTAAAAGGAACAAATAAGTACTCTATCTCTTTAACTACTTTAAATTTTATATTTTATTTATATCACTTAATATGTTACTTGAATGGGCCTATTGCTGACCATCAATATAAGGCAAAAATCCATTTAGAATCAAATTTTATTTTTAAAAAAGTCTTAAGTTTTACATATTTCAATGTGTTCACAGGCACATATAGATAGGTAAAAAGGTTAATTACCTTTAAAAAAGCATGAGTTAAAATTAGGCAATTAGTTTTGAAATGGCTTATAATTGGCATATTCTTATGACATATCAAATATCTGGTCAGGAGGCATCAGAAATAATGTGGTAAAGGAAGGAGGACATGACTCATAGAAACTCAAGCACAGTCATATGATAATTCTGCAGATAGGCTCTTTTCTGAAAAAAGGAAGCATATATCAATTCATCAGTCAGTAACTACTTGTCTTCTATCATTGAATTCAATAATTGGATCACATTGATCTTTGTATTAGAAAACACTGAGTAACATAATGGTTCTCTTTTTTCAGCAGTCCTGTAGAGGATACAATAAAAACTTGATGTTTATTTTTATATTATCATAATAATAAGAGACTAGATATAGTATTGAATATAATCCAAGATAACATCTCAACCAAGTGCATTGCTTTCAAGAGAAACGAGGCAATGCAGTTGCAGAGATGCAGCCAGGGTGTTAGCTGAACCGTGGCTAGCATTAAGCTGTCCTTACAAAATTCATTTGCCTTAGCTATACTTACATTTTATTGGTGCAAACACATGCTAACTATGGAAAAATCAGAAAGCAGGTCTCCTTGATTGTTCACTAACTTGATGTCACCTCAGACTGGGTTCTCTAGCAGATGCTAGGGTGTGGATACTTACATCCTGTGGATACTGGGTTGAACGACAGCATTTATTTACTTAATTAACACATATAAATCTGAATGCTTCAGGTATGTCAGGAAACAAAAGATAATCCTGCCTTAAGAACTTCAGGCTGGTGTATCACAATTTATCTTTGCTCTTCAAGCTTAAGGTATTATATATTTTTATATCATTTCTATAAGGTATATATTCTGTGAGGTAAAATTATTATAATTTTCACTTTATATTTGAGTAATTTGTGATTCAGGATGATAAAACATAATCAAATTCCCTTTAGTCTTGAACCCTGATATGATGAAGTTAGAGCCCAGGAACCAAAGAGAGACAAATTCTAAAGTACACAAGTGACCCTGACTCATTTACAGATGAAAACAGTACCTACTGGCTGAACAGCAGTATGTGCCCAATGTGTACCTTTCACTTCAATAGATCTCATTTACAGTTTTATAAGGAATATTGAGGCTCAAATT
Source organism: Noctilio leporinus (assembly GCA_004026585.1). Taxonomy (NCBI): domain Eukaryota; kingdom Metazoa; phylum Chordata; class Mammalia; order Chiroptera; family Noctilionidae; genus Noctilio; species Noctilio leporinus. The sequence continues at coordinate 166,133 of PVIW01003246.1, read as the reverse complement.
GCAAAACATAACAAATTAAAGCTTCATATTTGTAATGAATGTATTCACTGAAAGTCAAGGTATAACTTTCTTTGTAACTTTTCCATAGTGTGAAAAGAATCTTAGTAGTTATAAGCCAAAGTGATGTTTTGTGTTGGAGGATGGACCAGTTACTCATCATGACAAATGGTGTTATCTAGGGTTGGTTATGAACCACCTCTAACCTTCTGTCTAGAGAGACCTTTATTATCATCATTATACTTTAATTTGGCTATAAAGCATATACAAGAAATTGGGGTCAAAATGGACAAAACAAAACATCTTATCTGAGGTATGGCTTTTCCTCTTAAAATATCATACTCTTATCTGTTTGCCGTAGTAAAGCCTAATCATTTTGAGTAAAAATAAATACAGCTGGATTTGTATTTTGTTGTTTATTTTCTTCTTAAATTAAAAAAGTGGGGAACCATGGGGTTTTAGACCAAGGCTACTACCAAAAATAGATACCTAAACAGTGAGAGAGGAAGAAAGAAATAGGGAAACCAGTTCTGACAAGAACACTCTTTAATTTTGCAAACATGATGTGTGCTTCCACATGGACATAGAGCTAATTATTTCCACTAAGATGCTGTTATAAAATGAAGAAGCTCAACAGGTGGCTTTGCGTGTTTCTTTTAAACCTGTGCGCGAATTGAGTGATTCAGTGTGATCTAAGAGTTATCTCTGAATCAAGGTCTTGCAAACAAATCAGAGCTAAAGGCTGCCACAGAGACTGTGGCCAGAGTACCAAAGAAGACATCCCCCCCCCCCCCCCCCGGGGCTCCCTCAGAGCTGGTTTCTCCAAGGTAGTCAGCTGCAGTGGCCTGCTCAGCTCCCTCCCACACCACTGCTGGGAGCGAACCTACACCATACATGCTGAGCACATTCTTAGACTGGGGCACATGATGTGGACATTTTTGTGGAAAATTTTTGTAAAAGTACAATCCAAGGTAGACTTTCAGCCTAAAGTTCCACTCTGAAAATGCTCCATTCAAAACAAAGATTTAGTCAACTTGATTATGCTTGTCATATATGAAACAATCATCATCTTCTAAAAAAGAGGGCATAAACGTTGATGCAATTATATAGAATCTAAAAATTAATTGCCCTTCATCAAATTCAAGGCGTGCAACTCTGAGTCAGCTAACCAGTCCTCCGCCTCCACCTCATTGTTATTGAACTGCTGAAGTTTTCTGGCAGGTCCAGACTAATTCAAAATCACCCAGATCTTCTATACATAAGTATTGAAAGAATTAGATCCTTTTTCCTAAAATGGTACCTTTGCATATTTCATTTTACTATTCTCCAGTTGGTATCTTACATGAATTTTCTACAATGTTTCAACTTTTACCATGGCTCTCAAAGAAAGCTATCAGTAAGCAGATGACACACATACATTGACAAATCTATTTTTTTCCAACAAATCACGATATGCTCCTACATTTTTCCTGGAAGACCACAGGATGAGAAAGGTGACACAATCCACATCTACTTTCCTTTTCAACAGCCTAAGACCCAGTTCCTATCTCATTTACCCAGAAGCCCAATAGAGAACCAGCAAGACCCTAACCTGCATGGATAATCCACGTGCATCTCGTTACGCAGCTTTAGCATGTCGTAGTTCCCACCTCCCATCAGCCTATGTGTTTGGGTTGCACTAAATAATATGGAACGTTAAAAATTTAATTACTAATTAATCTCCCCTGCAGCTGCTCATGCCTTTTGCAAGCTAGAACAGGAAGCACAAGGGAATAGAAGATCCACAGCACCACAGACTCCACCCTGATTACGCTGCCTGCAAGCCCTCGGGCCATGTGCATTCCTAATAAAAAACCTGCCTTACAATACACACACACACCTGAAATAATTTCTCAAGTTACTTCAGAAATTATTGCTCTATGAAAGGAACTCAGCGTGGGAGCACTTGAGATTTCAGTTCAAGACCTTGTACATGTGACCAAACAGCACTTATGTACTCAGTTCCCAAACAGACTAAATAATGACAATACTTTTGAAATGCTTTAAATGAGGAAGGCAAACACCGCATTTATAGGGTAGCCAGCATTCAGAAAAGATAAGCCCTAAAGCTTCAAAGATCTGAAGCTTTAGAGCAAGCTCCAGACACAAGCTAATAATCCCAAAACAAAATGGGAAGAATTCAGTGAACTACTGTTTGAAGCCAGCATCTTATTTCTTGTAACACTAGAAAAGGGGGATGCTTATAGTTACCATGCCCATTTTAAAAATAAAGGCAAAGAAGCTCAGACTGATGATGGGCACAGTTCACACAAATGAAGCTCTTTTTGGAGAGGGGACCACACAGAATTGAGAAGACAGTGCTCGTCTAATTGTCAGACGTGGTGTCTAGGCTCTCTGACTCTGCTCAACCTGATCCTTATCCCCAAAATTTTTCATGCTAGTTTAAATGAGGGTAGCGAAATTGCACATGACAAATTCAAAAGCAACTTGATTCAAAAGTTACTAAATTTACTGGTTACCAAGGAATATTAATATACAATATCTGAATGTTCTTCCATGTCATTTAGGCACCACTCCAACCAAACTCTCTGCAGGGAAGAAAAGACAGCTCTGTACTAGGAATCAGAAGACCAGAGCTCTAGCCTTGGCTCTGCCAACAGAAGAAGAAGAAAATCATACATCTATGATCTATCCTTTGTCTTCTAAGAAATCAGATGAATTTCAATCTGATCCCTTGTGTAGCTCTTCTAGAGAATCTAAGCTGTACCTGTACTAACAAATAATACCAGATGGATAGGCTCCAGGTATATATTAACTCAAAGACACTGCACTGCCATAAATTTCCTGTATCCCTTGAAGTTATGTTTTTGATATATGATTTTTTATTTATCTACTCTTTTATTTTTTCAAGACATATTTTAGAGAACATACCACAAAAGAGAGACACTCTGGAATAAACTAAATGAAATGCAATTATTGGTTGTTGTTATCATCCACAGAGAAGCATTAAGTCGTATTTCAGAAAAAAGAGAAAGAATGGGTTCTCACACTCCCAACTGAGCCTCATTAAGTAGTGCCTGCTCTCTTTTTCTCCCTCAGCAAAAACTTTCCTTCTATAAAGTAAAAGTTTGGCTACATGACCTCAAAGGCCCACCTAAGCTCTCATAGTCTGGGATCTTATCTGGTCTGCAACTCACCCCACAACCACCTCTGAACTTCTCACATCTGTTCTTCTAAAAGGACTCCCTATAACACACAATTTATAATGGTCAGAAATTTTAGTTCCAAACCCTAAACCAGTTTAATTGCATGGTTTTGTGCAGTGGTACAGGTGTATATTTTTATATCTTATTTAAAATTTGCTAAAGTAGTTAGATCCAAACCCACTGTAGCCAGAAATACTATCACCTCTAAATTCCTGCTCTGGCTACAAGAATTTTGGGCATCAAGAGAGACATATAAGTACTAAGTGCATGTGATTTCATTTGCCTATCCCCTTTGCACTCCACATACCCTGTATTGCATTTGAACTAATATGCACTTTGAAGAAAACATTCGCTTTCAGCCCTGGCTGGTATGGCTCAGTGAATTGGACATCATCCTGCAAACCTAAAGGTCATAGGTTCAATTCCTGGTCAGGGCATATGCCTGGATCACAGGCAAGGTCCCTGGTTGGGGACATGTGAGAGGCAACTGATCAATGTTTCTTTCACACTTCAATGTTTCTCACCCTCTTTCTCCCCGACTTCCACACTCTCTAAAAATAAATAAAATATTTTTAAAAGGCATTCACTTTTAATATCCCTTGTTTTCCTCATTACTGTTACTCTCACACCTTGAACCTCATGTCTTTCCCACAACATAGCCAAGGAAACCCACCGACTCTCTGCTCTGTGCAGCCTCCCTGACAATTGCTTAGAAAAGTGTAGAGTATAGTGTTGATATTTCAATTCTTCCATTTGCCTACAATTTCAACACCTGGTGAGTCCTATCAGAGCCTAAATTAGGAGTACAAGGAACCCTTTCTTTTGTAGCCTTTTGAATTTTCTGTGCTTGTCTCCTCTGAAAGAGTAAGAATTACTCTAGAGCAAGGACATGTTGATATTAACTTTTCTGTTTCTAATGCCTGACCCACCATGGGATCTCAATAAATGTTAGGTTAATAAAGGAAAGTGTGAAATTAACAAGTTATTGTCCTGCAACTTTCTAGGAAAGCTAATGCAGGGGGACAAACACGAGTTAACTCTTATAGCAAACTATATCCATTTGTTCATTAAACCACACTTCCCAAGTAAAAATGTGAATAAATAAGTGAACAGAATTACAGTTGGGAAATTTCAAAATAGAAGAGTGCTTCTTAAAGGAGAAAAATGCCACATAAACTCTATCTGCAAGTACTCAGGTATTCTTCAGTTGTTATGTGAATAGAGCTCCTTTAGACCTCTAACTGTACAAACATTCCACATGTGTTATTATTTTCCCCTAGATCCATAAGTCAAAGCAGCCTTACAAAGATGATTCAGAGGTGGGTTCAGGAAAGCACACAACACTCGCTTGAATAATGAAAATCATAGACCTACTAGCCTACTTTAAGTGGTCAGGTGATTCAATGGGTTTTGTAATTTGGTTTGGATCAAAAATGAAAACATCAAAGTTGGGCATTAACAGTCTACATCTCTAGGACTTTTCAAGTACCTTTTAATTATAATGCAACACAATCTACTGCAGACATCAGCTTTTTTGGCACATATTTTTAATGCTTTAGGTGTGTGATCATCATTCTCACAGCATATAATTATATTAACCAATAAATACTAACACTTCTAATTCAGAAACATGAGTTGTAGATCCCAATTAACTCTTGCTTTCCAAAATTAGAATCATAAAAAAAGTTAGGAAGGATTACTCTTTAATTTCTGAATGGGACAGGCTCATCAAAAGTAGATGTTTACCTTAACCTTAATTTTCAACTTATTCTATTTAAGGATTATCACTATAGTTTTCTAAAACATTCTGAATGCTTTTCTTTTTCATGGAAAGCCTCGAGGGACATTTTTACTCATGTAGCTAAGCTGTTTCATAGATTTTGTCATTGACAAACATATTTTAAAATACTGACACCCTCAAAAACTATATACTGACATCCTCAATATGGTCCTACAACTTACAATCAAACACAGTTGTAAATTCAGGATCCAGCTGTGCTCACATTGCAGTCTTAGGACATAAGACAAGTCACTTATCTGCTAAGTCTTAGTATCCTTAACTACAAAATAAGCTCATCATCACTATCTCAGAGTTGAGATGTCTGTCTTACTCAAGTGAAAATACATATGTGTTTTACAATCACTAAAGCACTGTCCAAATATGAGTTTGTGTGCACAGTAAGGTTGTGCAAACACAAATGTAGCTGCTGAATAAATGCATTAAAATGCCAAGGTTTATGGAGGTTATATGCAGGCACAGCCTTAAGGAACAAAGGCTATATTAAGCAAAACCCTCCAAGCAAAAGCTTCCCAGTATATACTAAAGTAAAAGAATTGAAGAGGGAAAAAAAGATTATTTTAAAACCCTCTTTACCCCATTTTGAAAAAGATAGGGAGTCATAGACAGGTGATTCCAGTGGCTAACTCAGTGGCCTTGCTGCCTGGAGGAACAGAGCTTCCGGGACGCACTTGAGTGGAACAGAAAAAGTGCTTAACATCCCACAATGATCAGCAAGTATGAAGTAAGCAAGTTTTGCTGGAGAATGTCTCAGATCTGAGCTTATCCTCCTGCATCTTTCCAGAGTTCATCTTGCTTATTACTATTTTCCTGTTTTGGAATGAAATTTCTCTCTCTCCTGCTTGAGAAACTCCCACTATTCCCCACGATCTATAAAAGACAAGCTCAAATCTGAATTTGGGATTGAAATTAGCCCCCAGGCTGTCCACACAGGAAATCTCAGTCCTGTAGTCACTTTAAGCCTTCAATGGCCTGTCTGCAGCCGCTGGGCAGCTTGGACCTTTCTCCTCTATGGCTCAGGCTGTTCTTCATCATTCTCTTTATCATTGTCCCCATCCACAAACATCTTCTGATAAATCACTCAGATACTTTCAAAGGTGTCTGTTACTCTCTTCCTTCTACTTCGGCCATAGCTTAACATATAATACCATGGGCTCCTGGATGGCAACAGGGTCCTGTACATTTCCCATTCAACCATCCACTTTTATCCTCCTATCAGTTCCCACGAAAGACCACAGCACCTGCAGCTCGGTATGTTTATAAAAATGAAGTGCATTTCCACCACCAACAGGTCTGGTGAGCCAAGGGCAATGACAGCTAAGGAAGAACTAAACTCGAGTGTGTTTTGCTTGTGCCCCCACGGAGTTGACAGTCTCATTATAGATCTAGGAAAGGTAATAGGAGTATGTCTAAAGTGGAAAGCACGGCCACGGTAAGTGCAGTTCAGTGTTAAGATGACTGACAGCAGAGAAGCGGGGCTTGTTTTCAATTGGTGAAAGGAACCATTGTGAGTACAGAAGCTGCTGTTCAAGAACTGGAGTGAAACTCAAGAGTGCTGTATGCACTGTCACTTTGTCAAGCAAGCATCACTCGGGAGTCTAACAACCCAGTGACAATAGTACACTCCAATGTTTGCACCTAGAGTTCTGCTGGCTGTCTTCTGAGAATCTGGAGCTCTGAAATGAACTTGTCTTTACCACCTCAAGACCTGAGAAAGACAGGAAATGCCACTAGCAATGGAAGCTCAGCCTTTGATCGCAGATTGTAAACTCCAATGCAGAAAAACAGCCAAGCTCCAAAGTAAAAAAAAGAAAGAACGAAAAAGAAAAGAAAGCATACATAAACTGATAGCATGGCACCATCTGCACTTAAAAAATTGAGATTAATGGCTATCACAAAATTCTGGTGAGAGTGAAGGAAAACTGGTATATTCAAGCTGCCAATATAAGCTACTCACAACCTTTGGAAAGAAAAATAAAGTGATCATACTCCTCAATGTAGAAATCCCACTCTTAGGAATTTGAGGCAGGGAAATAGCTCCAAAGAAAATATGCATGAACATGTCCTTCATAGCATTACATACAACCACATCCAAACCAGGGACACCCACCTCACACATCCAACAAAAATAATGTCTTTACAAAAGACATAGGCCTTGCCTTAACTTTAACGTAGCCATATTAAATTCTATTTGTGAAGACTGTAACAACATGCAATAAAATATCCACACACTCAAAGCCAGAAAAAGAGCAGGACACTAGAATAAGAAGATATTTAATATTCCTATGTTTTTTTTTTTTAATAATGTTGTTGTAGTAATTTAAAGGCAATAGGAATGAAACTAATTTTTAAAAGTTTCTGTCCATCAATTAACATATGTAGATAGTAAACAAAAAGGCAACTTAACCAATGACTCTGAGAAGATTAAAAACAGTGGAAGAGCTATGTAAGCAGAGCTTGTCCTTTCAGCTCAGCTTAGGCTCTTTACAGCTGGTAGACCTTCCCAGAGCACTTACCTGGGGGGGCCGGGGCTTATAGGGGGAGCTGCTCTCCAGGTCAGCCAAGATGCTGGTCAGCGAGTCAATCTCAGCGTCCAGGCTGGAGCGCCTCTCCTCAAGGGTCTTGCCTCCAGGATTTCCCTGCCAGAAGCAACACAGACATGTTCCAACAGGAAATTTTCAGTTTCCATTGATATCGGCCTGACTTCAAATTTCTCAAGTTACACTGTGGGTTTGTCCAAGGTTTTCTGCATCTTTTCTCCCCTTCTTGTAAAATCTCAGTGAGGTAGCCTGAGGTAGAATTATGCCTTCCCAGCAAATAAGGAAACTCAGGGGTATAAGGTGAGTTTCCTAAGGCCACATGCTTACCTTTTGATGAGTACGAAAATGAACGTAGTAAACATCTCCATACTATACTCAGGGATCAGATCCATCTGAAAAGCTGCTGCAAATTCTTTGTGGTCAGAAACCATTGCTTAGAATGATGACCTTCAGTTGGAATAGTAAAGGCAAAGGTAGGAGACTTATAATCATAAGAGAGCAATCAGTGGGGGATCAATGAACATTAGGTGTGTCTGTGTGATAGACAGAGATGATAGGTCCTAACCAATGAGTCTACAAAGTGAACCAGGATTCAACTGCTCAGGGCTCTGGCCAAGGGACTACAGATCAAACATTTGGTGTGGTCCCTGATTTGGAAGCTAATTTCATATTTCAAATTCATATTTCAATCTACCTGCATTCAGAATCAATAAGAGATGAATAGAAGACAATACTACCACTGGAGTATCCATGAGCACTGTGAGAAGGTTCAGGAAAACAAGCAGTGTGCCTAAGGCAAGAAAATATAAAATGAGGTGGCCCTTTCACAAAGTAACAATGATCATGGAATTTAATGGGAGTGTCTCTTAAGACTCCAACAAGAAATCAAAAATGCATCAGTATCAAGATCCAACAGAAATAAAATAATGGGAGATTAGTGTAAACTAATTAACCTTATTGTTTAGACAAATTATTGAATTTGTCTAAGGCAGTTAGATATCACGATAGTGGAAAAGGTTAGAAAAAGTCATGAGCCAAGAAACCAGAATAATCTCATCTAAAACAAAAAATAGGATCCCCTGACCAGCTAGCATTAAACCTTACAATCCTCTGAGTAAGTTTATCTTTCTAGTAAATAGGCTGTGTCAGGCAATGATAGCATAATAGAATGGTCTATGAAGACCAGTAGTTCCTCTCCTCCCTCACCAAATCACTTACCTTGAGACCTAGAACTTGCTTAAATTTTTGTATCAGACAGCCCTGAGGGGATTTGGTACATCAGTCTCCTGTGAACTTTGCCAGCATGAGTTAATCCCTGTGGGCTTGATCTATCTATCCCAGACACTGAAAACACCCAAGTCTATGAAGCTGTGGCCCACGCCCCCTGCAGCCAAACCTGAACTCTGCTGCCTGCCTCAATTACAGCTGCCCGGCCCCTCCTTCTGAGCCCTCTTTAAGAATGAGTGTCTTTTATCTAAAGCAGCCTTCTCATCATTTTCTCCTCCAGGATGTACTTGCATGACCTCTCTACAGCACTCTCTTCCTTCACCTGTTTTACTTTTCTTATATTATCCATCATGATCTAATATGACCATGTATGTATATTTGTCAATAATCAGTCTCTCCTAGGAGAATGTGAGCTTCATGAGGATAAGGACTTTGTTGGTTCTGTTCCTTGATGATTCCCCAGAGTCTTGCTGAAGGACCTGAACCACAGAAATGTTCGGTAAATAGGTTTAAGTACATAAATGAATGGATAATGACAGATATTGCCATAGGTCTAGTCCATAACCCTTGTCATATAAATATCTTTTTGGGTAAAAACAGCTAACAGTATAATAAGAACAATGGATCCTCTAGTAAAGAGAGTATATGTTATGTTATAGAAAAGGAAAAGGAACCAAAAGGCTCGGTGTACATTTGTATGTGCCTGTGTGTGCCTGTGTATTTCACACTATATGACCCAAGATCTGATGGTTGCCCTTGTAAAAAATGAGATTTTCCTCAGTCTGTTGCCACAGCCAAAAATGAAAATAAGTAAATACATACATACATACATGCATACAGGTCAATTGTGTTTTCTCAGAACCTGAATTCCCAGTTAGACCTAACCCTCTAAGGACAGTGGGCCTTTGTCTTAGGAACCGATGTTTGGAAAATGCTAATCCCTCTACCAGAAGCAATCTCATTTTCATCCCATTGAGTAATAATAACTATGAAATACTGTGTTATTACTAAGAAGGAAATCTTTCACACATTTAGAATCCTTGTGACTATTCTGACACCGAGTCCTGGTGCAAAAAGGAAAGTGGGACATTAATATCATGGAAGGCAACTGAGAACTCTGGGCACCTGTTCTTTTCCGTGCAGATATAAAACATTATAACAAATGCGTGTTTGATAAGTGTGTTTCCATATACTCATAGAAAGCACAATATAATGAATGGTAAGGGAGATAGGCTACAGTCTGGGAAAATTCTTCCCTGGGCCATAGTTTCCTCATGTAGAAAACAAGGAGAATATTGCCTGCCCTATCTAAGCCAGAGTCATATTAAAAGATTCAGAAAAAAATGGATGGGAAAATACTTTGTAAATTATGAAGTCCTATAATTATGATAATTTTCATAAGTAACATTAATTGTAGCAACCAGTAACTATCAATTAATATGAATAATACAACTATTGTTAATTATTCTTCTTAAAGTGAGCATCATTTATTAAGTGTTCCCTGCAGTATCAGTAAAGAGACAGCATTTAATAAGGACTATAACAGCTGCACTCTAGCAGAAAGTACCTCAATTGCCCATGCTCTAAGTCACTGGGATATCTATCTAACCAGAGACTCAAAAATCACAGAATTACTCTAAGCTATCCCATGAAACAAGTAATTACAGTATGCAACTAGCCTGTGCATGCAAGACTTCAATTGGTACCCAGCCTCTTTATTCTTCCATCCCTCTAAGCTGGGACTAGTCCCCATTTTTAGTTAGTCAAATTGGGTTGATGGGATTTAGAAAGTTCCACGCTAATGCTGTGGGATTTTTCACCAAGACCCTCTTTGCTGCCTTACCTGACCTTCTGATAAGAGCTTTGCTCCTACATTGATTTCAGTCCTCATTATGGATTAGAATAGGCCTCCTTATTACTATAGAGTATTTTATTTTGTGTTCCAGTTCAGATTAACTGAAGTCTTCCCAAGTCCACTAACAACCCTTCTCTGAAATGATCATCTAACTCAGTGTCTCTAGATTTAAGAACTACCTTGTTACTCTCAACATTTTATACTAGATACCAGAGGCCACAGTCCTATAACCATGGAACAGAATCCTATGCATATACAGTATATCTTTTTAACTCCATATTTCCTGATGGCTAAATGACCTGCCTGAGGCCAACTAACAATAAAGAAGATTCTGCTAACACTTTGACTCATGCTTTTTCTAGACACCATACAATCCCTTATAAATTGGCCATTGTAATAAGAACAATTCTCATATTTTTCAACCATAACTAGAGAGATGCCATTGTCTGGTCAAGGTTCTGCCAAAAAAAATTAATAAATAAATAAAGCCTATTACAAAGACGTGCATGCAGGTCCCAAGAAGCAGTAGTGAAGGACTGGAAGAGAGAGAGCAGGGGAGGAGGGAAAGCCAATTCAAAGATGCAGCAATAAGCCAGTCAATGTAGGCATGGAGGTTTCTGTTCTCCTGAAAGACCTCTGAGGAGTCAGTCCTATGAAATGTGCCTCAGGTCTTCCCACTAAGGGGTGAAGAACAGATTATCTGTCCCCAGGCTCTAGTTTTCCATGGGTTCACAGCTGACTACAAGGTTATAAACTCCCTTATACCTGTCTCAAAAAGTGGAGTGGTAGCAGAGAGGCCTTGGGACAGCAAATGAGAGAAAAGTATTGCAGTTGAGGCAGGTCTGCCAGGTCACACCTATGCAGAGGCAGATGCTGTCGCAATGGCCAGCACATGGAGGTGTGACTACAGGACGAGAGGTGAGGTACAAAGGGTGTCCTTTTACTAATACACACAAATAAGTCATTCAGATGATATTTTTTTTTTTTTAAGATTTTATTTTATTATTTCCAGAAAGAAGGGAAGAGAGAGAGGCAGAGAGGGAGAGAGACATCAATGTATGGTTGCTTTTCACCTGCCTCCAGCCACAGACTTGACTGGAGACCTGGCTTGCAACCTAGTTATGTTGCCCTGGCTGGGAATCGAACCTGTGACCTTTGGGTTCACAGGCCGGCGCCTTATCCACTGTGCTACCAGCCAGGGCCAGATGATATTTTCAAAGATAATCATTTTCATTCTCTCAATATGTATATGATAAAAGCTTACCAAACCACAAGTGGACTTCTTATAACTTGGAAAGTCAAAAATTTAGTACCACTAGTAGAATCATAGGGTGGTGATATTTCGAATTGTAAATCCATAAAGTTAGACTTTAAACCAGGGTGCAGAACCCAAAATGTATGGCTTATGTGAGGCCATTTCCAAAAGTCTGACTTTAGGTGGGTCATGTTCTAGACCACATATTGCTAATTACTAATCCATTAACTACAAGTGACAGTCAAGGAGAGCCAGAAGTGATTTATGAAGGTATTGCATTTGTATTTATTTATTCACTTTTATATCCAAATATCTTATTTAAAAAGGAATAAAACTAATTCGCAGAAAAAGTAAATAGGCAGTAAAATGTACTCCAACCAAAACCCTGTACCCAGAGTTATTAATGGTCAACATTTTGTTCTTTCTCACCCTCTTTCTTCTCAAATAGAAGATATATGTGAATACTCAGAGGCGTTTACTCATTTTTAAGGCTACAGACAAATTCTACAGCTTATATATAAAAGATTCATTGACCGTAGAAAAGGTAAAAAGCTTAGAAATAACTACCTTTCAATAAAAGAAACAAAGGCAAATAGATTCCAGTTAAGTAGCAAGGGAGGACTCTAAGATCTTCTCCAACCTGACTCTTGATGCCAGAAACATGGAAAAAGGCAGGTGGCATGGGGAGGGTAGATGTTCAAAATAGCAAAATCTACCTTTTAGTCAATATCTGTAAAAGTATATATTCTGTTTGTTAAAGCACTTAGATCATTTGAAAAAACTTGATGAAACTTCCCTTACCGTGTATTTCAGCTTGTATTTCTAAGAACACATAATGTCTTGATATCATTCTCACACCCAAGATATGAACATGGTGCAGTGCTAATATGTACATACAATGCATCAGCTGTCTGGCAATGTCCTTTCATCTATTGTTGGAAATTCCTATCCAGAATCCAATCAAAGATCACATATTCAGATGACAGGTTTTTTTAGTCTCTTTTAATCTTTGCCTTTAAGGAGACTAACTTTAAATAAGATTAGACCAAGAGTCTTATAAAACAATTAAATAATCTGGCTTTGTCTGATGACTGGATTTGGGTTCAACAGAGATGGCAGGGACACTACAATGCATGATATTGTGACCTTCCCGCTGCATCATCTCATGAAGCTTATGAGATCAGTTTGGCCCAGTTAGGTCACGTCAAGTATGATAACTTAATTAAGGAAGAATCCACTAGGTTTATCCATTGCTCCAGTGTCTTTCTTTTAAATCAATAAATTATCTGTGTAACTCTGCTAATATTCTGTTTACCAAGACCCTTTCAGCCAATGGTTTTTCTATCCATTGCCTGTTGCATTGGTGGATGAAAAAAAGTGAGAGTACTCACTATTAATTAATGAGAATCAACAGAAAAGCATACACCCAAACATGAGACAGACAAAGAGACAGAGAAACAGAGACAGATATGGAAGGATGAGGAGAAAAGAGAAGATGGGCAAGGAGAAGAGAGAAGAGAAAGGGAAAGGGGCTAAATAGAAAAATCAGAGAACTGAATGGATGCAGTGAGAATTGAGAAAATCTTAGTTGGAGAAAAAATATTTAAGAATTTACCACTTGAGCATAAAGATACAGGAGGAACACTGCAACAGGCACTAACTCTTGGCAAATAACACATGTTTCTTTAGGGGGAAAAAAAAGGGAGATCAGACTCAAAGGGTGAGCTGTGCTCATATTATGCAGGTATACAAGCCCTAGGCATAGAAAGAGCTTGGCTAGTATCCAGGGTACAGATATCTAAAGGATATGGTCCCCATGATGAGGGGGAGAATGGGCCTGGGTAATTATATCTTAGGACTTAGTGTTGAATGTAGGAACAAACACATGGTATGAATCACATATATCTTAAGCAGTGCACAGAAAATTTACATTAATAACACTCCCAGCAGAAACTCCTATTTTTATGAAAAAGGTTGACATTGATAAAAAGTGAGTAAGGACCATATCAGAGAGCTATTGATCTCACCTTAATCAGGAATGAATGTGAATCCACAAAACAACAAGCTTTTCTGCCTTCAATCTTGGGAATACAAATTAAAAGACTAATTTGAAAGGACTGTTCTTTCCAAAGATAAGGCTGAAGAAAAGTTAAAAGAAGCAAAAAATAAATGCTGTCTCAAATCTCACTATTGTTACCTCAATTTAAAAAGCCTTTCTCCATTCCAGACTTCTATTCATGCCTCATCTCAGAATTTCCCCAGCAGCATTTCCCTTTTCGTAGAATATGCAGAGTCAAATAATAAATCCAATGACAACTATTTACAGAGGCATAGTTTAGTACCTTCTTTATATTAAAGAATCAAGACAAATGATAATGGAAGAATAAAAACTGAACTGGTCATTTCTGGCTGTCCTTCCTTCCTCTCCCCTATTTCAATGTGAACTTTTTTCTTTATGATAAATTTCACTTAAAACAGTTCTAGTGGCTCTGTCCCCATCCATGGTTCACACTTGAGGTAGAACCTGGGTGGGTCCCCACCTGAATTAAATCAAAAGGATTTAAAGCAATGAGATGTTTGACCAAGCCAAACCCCCCTCAGTTTTAGTTTGAGTTTTATATCACCTCCCATGATATAGGAGAGTGAAAATACAAGCCCCACAGGGACACTTTGAAAACTAGGGGGCATGGGGTCCTTAGAACCCCATGTCCAGTAAAATGTTACATGTACAATAGTTCTTCTGTAAATGTTGGCTAATAGTATGTACAGTACAGTAAGTGAGGATAGTTTAGAGCTATGCCAGGTGAGTTCCAGAAGACCCCATAGCTATTAAATGGAAGTCTCGCTCTCAGAGTGAGACTACACTTTGGTAGCTGAAGACAGTTTCTTTAAGAACAAAAAGAAGCCCTGGCTGGTGTGGCTCAGAGGATTGGCACCAGCCTGCAAACCCAAAAGTGGCTGGTTCGATTCACCATTCAGGACACATAATCAGGTTGCAATCCAGGTCTCCAGCCAGATCTCTAGCCAGGTCCATAGCTGGAGGCAGGTGTAAGGCAACCATACATTGATACTTCCCTTCCTGCACTCTCTGAAGATAATGAATAAAATCTTTAAAAAAAAAAAAACAGAAAAGCAAAGAAAACGAGGGTGGGGTTTCAAAGGGCAGCCAAGACTCCTCTCAGGACAGAAGAACTTCATTCAAGTCCCATTCAAAAGGAAAATCCTTAGTCCAGCTCCCACATTTACCTAACTAGGACTTTCAGGAGCAGAGCCTAATAATTTGCATTTGACAAGCCCTTTATCTGACTCCTAATTTTCTGCACTCAACTTGAAATTTGCTGGCCTAGAATTTGGTTGTCTGGTGTTAACACAAGTGCTAACAATAACTAGAACAATTTAATTAAAAATCCCAAAACTCCAAAAGCATTTAAAGAGAATTCTTTACTAATGTAGTCTAACCCAATTCCCAGGGATGGGGAGCATACTTTTCTCTCATTTGACAGTTCTGTGTTCTCACCCACAGCGCCAGCAGGGAAAACACAATCTACTTCACTTCTCATCTGTAGAAACGGCAATGTTTACCACCTCAAAAGAATGCTGTGAGTTTCCATTTATTGGTGTTTATAATTTCATCTGAGTGTTCTGAAAAATCAACTCTAAGTTGGCATTCATTATTCATAGCACCCTGTTGGAGCTTAATACATATTCAATTAAAAAACAATGACAACAATAAAGCAATATCCACAAATTAGCATTAATTATAGCAATGCATTATTCTCACCCTACTGCCACAATTTTATCTAGGCAGAAATATTTATGTCTGAAGACTGTATACTAGTCCTGCTCGCAAAACAGGGGCAATGTTTCCTCAGTGGTATCAACATCTCTTCTAGTAAAAATTTATATCACCATTGCCTCAGAGTTCTGATTTTTAGAGGATCTTCTTATTTGACACATGCTAGGAGAGAAAGCAAATACCTCTCCTTTAAAGAAAGTCAGGATCCTGTACAAGCATGCTGGACTCCTCAATTTCCAATAGACAACCCCAATTCTAAGTTGCTCTGAACTCTAGCTCCCAATCACCATGGTCATGGCCATCACCCTGGTTCAGACCCTCCTCTTCCTCACTAGACTCCTGCAGTGGACCCCAAGCCATTCCATCATTGCCATTTCTGAAAGGCCAAGCCCAGCTATGTTACAGAAATCCATCTAAACAGAGATCAGGTAATTTTATTCTCTTTCACCAGAGAATGTATGGTCCCCTCATGATAACTAGTATCGCCTAAGACTGAGAAAATCCCAAAACTGTCATCAAAACTACTAAAGAGAAGTAATTCATTTATTTGAATTGGAGGAGTGGCTTTAAGACCCTCAGAAATACATTTACCAAAGACAGGCAGCAGAGAGAGACACTCGGGCAGAAGAAACAAAGGACTGTTTTACTAAGTCTCTCTATGTAGTTCAGGCTCACTTTCCCCCAGGGCACAATGACATGACAGCTCGCTAAGCCAGCCACTGATCAAGGAGTGCCACATTCCCTCCCCCTGCCTCTTCTGTCCTGACTCCCTCAGCTACCAGAACACATCTTGCTGTATTGGGTTTTGCTGACTGTGCGCGAGCTTTGACATGCATAGTTGAGGTTGAGGAATCTGTGCCTAGTGGGTTTGAGGTTTCATCAAGAGAAAAAGAAGGAACTTGTGTGATTTCACTGAGTAACTATTTTCACTACAAAAAAAATTCCCGTATTTATTTTTCCCCTTTTTGAAATGGCACTAAGGAAACACATGCCAGACTGCCATGAACAGAGCTGTACTTTCCAAACAGTAGCAAGGGCTAAATATAGAAAAGCTTGATTTGCTCATGATGTATATAACTTCCTTTCCCATTTCCTTTCTCCACCACCCTAAGCCAGTACCCAGAAGCAGTACATGTCAAACCCTTTCATATTACAACAGCATCAAAAGGCTGATAAACTCATGTATAATACATATTCCATAGATTTCCCAGAGAATTCCTACTGCCAAGACAAAGACTCAATTAAGAAATCAATCCACAAATATCAACCCAATATCCATCAGTGAGAAAGAGACTGTAGGTGATAAAGGACTATAACCTGTGATCCAGACTTTTAAGCAGTTTCTGAAAAGGGAATGAACAAGAGGGTAAATCCTATGAATCCTGAAACCCCCAGTTGTGGTTGGGGCCAGCTCTCTCCTACTAACTCTGTCACCTTGTGTAGTTCACTTAAGAAATGTGCCCCCTGCCACCATTTCCTCATCGCAAGAAAGATGGCCTGGATGAAGGCCTTTCCAGATATGAAGCACTATGATTTGTGATGTTTTATGGTTTTTGCAGTACTCCCCATATCACATTATGATTCTGATTTTATGATATATAGTTTGGAGGCAATATTAATGTACATGATATAATTATATCAGTCCACAAGAAGACAGCTATTAAGTGACAGGAAAATGAAACATCATTAACTGATTTATCCGTGAACAGCTTCATGGTAGCCTTTACTATAAACTAGGTACTGCTGGATACTCCATACTCTTCTATCTGAATTAACCCTCAAAATAGCTTCTTAAACTATTCCAAAATTTGCATGTGAGGATGGGTAATGCAACTGGTAAGCAATAAGCAGGCTTGCTGGTACTAACCCCTAGGCTCTGGTCATTACCCCACATTACCCAGTCAACAGACTCAGAATTCAGAGAAGGGAGAGTTGAGATGAGCTGGTGGTATAGAAGCTGTGAGGGAGAAAATTAAATCTTTCTTTTAAAAATTGGAAGAATCTCTGATCAGTTGAAAGATAAAAATACCCCAGGCAGCCAAAAAGACACAAGGAAAATTCCTGGGCAGGGAAAGCTGATAGTGAGAACATCAGCCTCACAAGAAGAAAGATGGCAAAGAGCCCAGTAGCAGATAAGGTGTACTTTAAAGGGTGTTCTAGGTCATGAAGTACCAAGAAAATAAACCAAGAAAGGAAACTGATTGAGGTAAGCAATTAGAACACAGGGAAAAAATTACATTTTCTGAAGACCAATTGCTTAGAAATACACAACTGGCATGGGGGAGAAAACGGAATCAAAGCAATGAGTCCACTGTGATATGGAGGAGAAATGAGCTAGGCCAATGAATGGGAAAATGAGACTAGAGCAACCCTGAGAGGCATTTTTAAGCTTAAAAAAGAAAACAGATCTTGGTGACAGATATATTAAAACTGCAAGACAATGGCCCCAGAATTAAGAATCTGGGGGATCAGAAAATACAGCGGTTCCTTTAACATAATGAATGCCTTAGGAGAATGTGATGAATAGAATTTGGAACAAATTAAAGATGAAGACACAGAAGGATTTTCCTTGTGGAATGATCCTATGGATAAATGCAATGTAAATTGTAAAAGGAAAATACAAGGCCCAAGAGTCACAGTAGTTCAAGTCATTAAATAAAGAGATCAAAGTTGAGAAGATATAAAGTCAAAAAGAACACTGAATGCACACCTAAGTTTAGGATTAGAAAAAGAAGAAGGGGATCTGAAAGGAGAAAAGAAATAGCTGCAATACAGCACAGGGACAAAGGAAGTTCTGTTCAGTGAAAATTGAAGAAGGAATTGAGGAGAGAGGAAACTCAAATCATCTGGAGTGTTACCTGTCTAAAAAACACAAAGGAACATGGCTGAAAAATAACAGTCCTTGGGGAATCAGAGAAGGTGGTAAACAGGTGCAAAGGCCCATTTCAGTAGAGTTGAAATGAGTTAAGTTCCTGTTAGGACTGTGGCTTAAATCCCAGTTTTACAGTGATAAATGTGGTGGGTGGAGGGGCTTCCTCATTTCATGAATCTGTAACACTATGAAAATTCTTCTTTTTAACTGCTATGGCCCACAACTGGTTTTTATCCCCACGGGGTCAGAAGAGGATTTCAACGAGCTAAAAGGAAAAAGAAACAACCCACAATCCTCTTAGGTACATTTCAACTTTCAAAATAGCTTGATGTAAAATGATAATAAAAGACCCTGACCAGGTCGCTTAGTGAATTACAGCATTGTCCTGATACACTAAGGTTGTAGGTTTGATCCTTGACCAGGTCACATACAAGAATCAAACAGTGAATGCATACATTAAAAAAGTGGAACAACAATTGATCTGTCTGTCTCTCTCTCTCTCTCGTTCTTTGTCCTTCCCCCTCTCTCAGAAGCAATTTTTTTAATAATAAAAATTATGGAATCTCCTGAATGTGCACAGTAGTTTGCCATATTTTTTTCAATTGTTTGATCATCTCTTCATGGAATACCTAAGCCTCAGCCTACCAGTTACTCTATGAAGTTCTGAGACATGTCTTCAGAAATCAAGAACCTGATTCATAAGTGAGCATACTATGGACTATATGGCTTGAATCAACACATCTTTGTTCAGAGGATAGTTAGTCTTTCTAATACACACAATATCAACAAAAAAATTACCCTTTAATGATCATAAAATTACTCATTGCTCTATGAATGGGGGTGAAATAATTTTTAATAGAAAGAATTAAAGCTTAATGATGTTGAAATAACATTACACAAGTTATTGAGAAAGTAAATACTTACTGAGTTATAAAGTAATGTCAAATGGGTTGTTCTAGTTTGAGCATTAGAAAAAAAGAAAGAAAGCAGATGAAAAGAATTAGGATTATTATACTAGCTCTATAACTGAGGAAACTGAGATTTGATTCATAGGGATGATCTGACCAAGATCACGTATCATCTTAATATGTCATCTATAGCTTAAAACAGAAGGTGGCTGTAGGACAAGCACGGACTAATTTAAGCAATAAAGGGAATGAGACAAGTGCTGGGCAAAGAAGGGAATTTCTGAGCTCTTGCTATGTCACTCCCTTTCTTCCTTTTTTTGGTGGGGTGGGGTGGGTTGGGAACTCAAATTAAATCTTTTACTTTCAAAAATGTGAATTTATTTTTCTTGTGTCACCCAGTCCCCTATTAAAAAACAAACAAACAAAAAATACTTCATAGAAATATTTTTTTTCACCAGGTACCACCAATTTTACTTTTATCTACAATAATAAAAATTACAGAAAAAACTTCTAGTTTAAAGGTCTATAAATAGCTTTCTTATATCTTTAAGCCAAAGCACATCCATTGATTCTGTAATGGTACAATTTAAAAAAAAAAAGCTGAAGACAATATTGCTGTTCTGATTCTACATCAGAACCTATCGAGAGCATCCAAAAACAACAACAACAACAACAAAAAAACTTGGAGTGGAAAGTGACAGTTGGTAGTTTGTGTTCTTCATTGAAACAGAATATAAAGGCAGAGTGACAATAAAGCTGTGATGGCAAAAGAGAAATAAATGGCTGGCTAGATGCAGAAAAATGCAGGGTTTCATCCCTGCCTGGGATGCTTAATACCCTGGAACCCTAGAATATGACTTCACCTCTCTGAGCCTCAGCCCCTTCACTAGGACAAGATGAAGAATTATTGCTACACTTTTCTTTTCATAAGTTATTTAAAAGCTCAAATGAGATAAAGTATATAGAAGTCTTTTATTTTAAAACAAAGTCAATTTTGGAATTTATGGAATTTACAGGGTAAGGGTCTTAAATAGGTCAAACTCTCAAAAGACAGTGATACAATAGTAATACCTTAATATTTTAAAGATTGGTATATGTACCACATCTAAGAATACTATATTTTTTTATCTGTTAGAGGTGCTCAAATACTTGACTTTTGGATGGATAAAACAAATTCAACTATGCATAGAAAATATTCCTAAAACGTTAGAGGTTCAAAAATAAAATATGAGTTAAATCCCTAGGTTTTGGTCTTAGCATTCTCTACTCCCTTTTTTACCCCCTTTTTTAGATATCATCTTTTTGTGTCCATGTTGAGTGGATTATGTAAATTACAAACCAACTCCGGGTTCATGAACCCAAAGGGGCTTCCATACCAGGGGATTGGCAAAAAATATACTGGAGGTTGAGATGGATAGTCAGCTTCTTTCCACTAAACAATCACAAAGAAATCTATCTCAATGGCCCCTGGCCATTAACCATGAACACTTATTGTTGATGACTTTGGATGTCTTTTGAGAATTTAAAATCCTCTGCTTTGTCTCATTCATAAGGGAGTTGATACTAAGCCAAGAGGCTTAAAAATCCCCAGAATGCATTTTGTTCTTGTTTTTGTTTTGGTTCATTTAAAAGTAAATTGCAGCCTGGCTGGTGGCACAGTGGATAAGGGGCTGGCCTGCGAACCCAAAGGTCGCTGGTTTGATTCCCTAGCCAGGGCACATAACCAGGTTGCAAGCCAGGTCTCCAGCCAGCTCTGTAGGTGAAAGGCAACCATACATTAATGACCCTTTCCCTCTCTACTTCTCTCCCTTCCCCTCTCTCTAAAAGTAATGAATAAAATCTTTTAAAAAATAAATAAGTAAAATAAAAGTAAATTGCCCTGGCTGGTGGAACAGTGGAACAGTACTGGTCTGTGAACCCAAAAGTCACTGGTTTGACTTACCAACCAGGGTACATCACCAGGTCGCTAGCCAGGTCTCCAGCCAGGTATGTAGCTGAAGGCAGATGAAAGGCAACCATACATTGATGTTTCTCTCCCTCTGCCTATCTCCCTTCCCCTCTCTCTAGAAACAATAAATAAAATCTTAAAAAAAAAAAAAAAATTAAAAAGTAAATCACTGGTTCCTTGATATACGCTGTGATATCTAAACAAGTTGTCTTAGCTCTTTGAGTGGTAACTTTTTTTTTTATTTGATAAATTATACTTGTGCTTTTCTTATTTGTGAATGTCAAATATGAAGCATTTTACAATTTATAAATTAATATAAAGAGGTAATATTTTATTACCAAGTCATTATATTTCGAAGCTATAAGAGATCTAAAAGATGATGTAATTCAATCATTCACTCTGTAGAGAAAGTTTGTGGGAGTGGTTCTTTACCAAAAAGACTTCAAGTCCCCAGGCATATAACAGCAAGGAATGGGAGCATGGGAGAACGTTGGGAAGGCATGGTACAAATCACATGACAGCACTATCTGCACTACAACTAAGCAAAGAGACCAGCTAGCCAAGAATGACCCAACAGTAATATCATCGGCAGTAAATACTTCCCAAGAGTTAGTAAATGTCAGGGACATACACTATTCTTATGGGTATTATCTCTTTGAAACCTGCACTGACTCAGAAAGAGTCACTTAATGTTGAGGAGAGGTAATCTTCTGAAATACACAGTATTATTAATTATTCCCTAGTAACAATTTCAAAAGTTAAAGCAAAGCTAACTTTATTGGTTATCTCTACATACAGCAGACCTGACCACAACCAGTTCTCCCAGGAGACTTTTATTGTCTAGAGGTTAACAAATGTTCCATTGTGGAGAGTGTGGACAGTGAGCTAGCACCATCGATGATCACTGAGTTGATAAGCATGAGTGTGTGTGTGTGTGTACACACTCCTCTGTCAATCCCAGAGAAAAAGGTTTAACCTCTTTAAATAAATTTTTTTAAAAACCAGTTTAGTCAAGGAATTAGCATGGATGACCCATTGACATGAACAACATGTGGGACTGACTATGTGGGGGGCAGGGGGGGAATCAGGAGGGTGGGGAAGGGGACAGCAGAGGGGGAAAAATGAGATGTATGTAGTATAACAACAATAAAAATAAACTTAAAAAAATAAGGAAGAGAAACTATGTCATTCCATGAAAAAGGTTCAAGTTGCTGAATGAAACATTGGAACAGTCCCTTGTCAGCTCTAGGCCTGCTACTTTCAAAGAAGTTTTACAATTCTAGACACCAAAAATACCTCTCCCTTCTCAACTGAATACCCAATCAGACGATGATTCAGACTGAAAGACAAACAGGAAAACTTTGACATTAGCTTCTAGAAAGTCACATTGACCAGAACCAGCGACACGCCTAAAGACCCATTGGCCCCACTAAACGTGTACCCTGACCTACATAAGTGAGCCATAAAAGGAGGAGATAATGGCAAAGCAAGTTACTGCTGCGACTGCTGTTGCCAGGGTCACAAAAAAACCCACAGAGCAACTAGTCCTCACTAACCCCACGCCCGAGGAAACAAGGAGAAGGGCCAGGAAGAAACAAGAATCTCAATCACTCCTTTGGTATGTTTCCATGCATCAAGATATTCTTATATTCTTACTGAACAGAAAGGACAAGCATTTCAGAGCAAAATCAAGCTTTCACTGACCACCTTGGCTTTGCTCTGACAAAATTGCACACTATCTCTGTTCTCAGCCTTTAGAGCCTGGACATGCTCCGGTTTTATGTACTCTCCTCCCTTCTCACCCCATTGCCAGGTGCAGAAGGGAGGACCTCTCTAACAGGATGAGCTTACACCATCCTATTATATATATATAATATGGCAAGTCCCACTGCCTCCCTTTTGTGAGTTCATGGATGAACATGGCCATGGCTATGGGCCTGAGTTTTCTATGCCTAAAATTCTATCATTCAATACCTGTGACCAGGATAGTAAGTAGGCTTGGATTACATGTCATACAATGCAAATTCCAGTGCCAGTTGTACTAAAGCATCAATAGATTTTTTTTAAGTGGTCATTGATAACTGAAATACAGTAAATGGCTAAGTAGATAAATGACTACAATCCTCTATTTACCCTATACATATATGAGCTTTGAAATTGTTCTCACAGAAGAAATGGAAGTCTGTTGGCCTACAAATTTTTTGAGACTGACTCTAAGCTAGACCATCAATGATTTTAGAATTTTCTCCTCTTTCTTCTCCTTTCAACTAACTCTGGGCATTTCCCCAAGTTCAGTGCATAGTGCACATTGCACTGTTCTTGTTTTCTGCTCAGAAAAGCCACCTCTTTCAGTAGCTTTATCGATCAACTCTGTGGGGCTGACATCATCTACCTCCTCCTGGCCTGATGGTTCCTTTGAATGTGCATCATTTTCTAAAAAGGGTAAGAAGAAAATCCACATGAGGACATCGTAAAAGGACAAATTTCAGTTCCAAAAAAAAAAAAAGACAGAAAAAACAGTTAACATTTGGAGTAAGGAGCAATGGAAAAGAAAACAGTCTGATTTCTGAGATGGAAGGACTGAAGCTTAGTAGCAAACGTGGCCATCCTGCCCAAATGCATTGAAGAGGAAACATGAAAACTGAAAGCGTAAAACCACTGGTTAGTAGGCAAGTAAAAGCAAGCCACAGAACTGAGTCACAATGAGAGAGGTAAAGTTAAAAGTTGTCAACTGGAGATCACGGGAAAAGAAGTTAAGCAAAGATATAAAAAGAGGAAGTTAAATACAGGACACCTGAACTCAAAGCCATCAGGTATCAGCAAATGAGTCCCTGAAGAGCTCCAGGAAGTCCACCAGACAATCAGAGCTGTCCACCCGGGGTTTCCCACAAGCATGACCTGTTTTGCCTTATGGTGTGTTACAAGAACCATTTCACATCCAACACAGACCTGTGGGGATGTCCTCCTCATACCTAAAATAGTAACAAAGACCTGCAATCAATTGTCCATAATTCCAAAATAAAGGGCAAATTCTACAACCAGAAATGCAGATTTGTCACACTTACTTTGTGTGCGACACATTCTTATTATTCTTATTATTACTTCATTGCTGAAAAATCCATTCACTCATCTGAAAAGTAAGGTTCTACTCAGCCATCAAAGTGTAGTTCAACTGAATCTACTTCCAAAAATCGTTCCCGCATATCTCTAGTCAGTTTTTATGTCCCTGACCCTCTATCACCAGAAAGGACTTAAATATGCCTCTGATCAAAGCATGATGACTTAGGCATAATTTTCATGAAACATCTTAGTTGAGAATACATAGATGAATTAATTTGGGATATATGGATTAATTTAGAATATATAATATGTAATACATTAAAATATATATGAATCAATTTGGAATGAATGTATATATCTCCCAAGTTTGATCCAGAGATGGTAGCTGATCTATCCCATCCTTTAGCATTGCTTTACTTATACCAGCCACATAAACATTTTACAAAATTGAAAAAAAAAAAACTAGAAATTCAAATAACAGAAGGGGACTTAGGACCTCTTATTTCCTTACAAACCTGAAATTTTATTAAACATTCTTCCCATTTGAAACTACTCTAAACAGGGCTAAGTACCTGCTTACTGTTGCTCAAATAGAAAGAAATGACCAACTGTGGCATCAGCTCAGAACAACGCCAACAGTCTCAAGATTCAGACTCAGGGCATTAGACCCACGAGGCCAAGTTCTAAGGCTATAATCCCTAGCATGTGCACTGAGTTGGAGAAGGTCTTCAATTTCTAGCAAAGGGATGAAGGTCAAATGAATGAAAGAAGTGACTGCTGAATGGCCATTCCAAACCTCACAGGCGCCACAGATTGGAGGTCAAATTGATCCTGATAAAAAATAACAGAAAATACTTCGTTTTCCAGGAGTTATATTTTCCCATAAAAATAAAAGTTCTCAGAACAAAAATTCTTGACACTAAATATGTTTGCCTTTTGCAACAATAAAGTCTACAACAAGCATCAAAAGTTCAGTAAGTTAAGCAAAGTTCCAGCAGCGCCTAGTTCTTCCAAACAAGAGCATATAACCCTTTCACCTGAACCGCAGAACCTTGGAGGCTGACAGAAAAATAAAGTATTATAAAACCACGTGCCCACGTCATCTGGTACATTGAGATGAAGGGCAGGTCTGGGCACACGAGTTCCCAAATTCATTAAGTCAGAAATCGTAATAATCAATGCCTTCTTGGGTCTCACTTTCCCCATTTTAAAGAGAGGGAGAAAAGTCATTTAGCAAGTACTTGAAAAGACCTTAACCAGATGCCTGGCACAGAGTAAGACTATATTATCTCTTACGTCCCTTCCAGCTCAGAAAATCTTATAATTCTTATAGTCACACTTAGTAGACATTCTTTTGGCTTGAACCTGAAAATCTGGCTGGAAATATAAACAGAGTTCTACATAAAACCACACATTTACCAGCTATAATTTGGACTTGGCAAGAGGTGGTTTCACCATGGCTAAGAGGAAAAAGTATAAAAATTTCTCCAGTGAGTAAATGACCTTGAGATACATTATAGTTCCCATCTAAAAGGTGATACAGATATGGACCAGAGCAGGGCCAAGTCATTATCATATCACCTCACTACCACACCAGGAAAGGGCACACCCCTTCTCTTTGGAACTCACCAACAGCATTCCATACAATCAAGAACGACAGGCCTCTCCCTCCCAGATTTGTTCTTTTCCATTTGGCAAACTCTATTTTATTTTTTATCCTTTTTCCTTCTGTTTTGCAGAGAACAGAAGCCAACATGGCAACAAGCTTTTTATTTATTTCCTTCCTTTTCAAAAACAAAGTCGTGGTTTCAAAACAGTTATCGGGACAAGGTCCATGCAGAACAAGACTTTTCGTAATTTTAGAAAGCCAAGCCCGTGTTTGAAGTTTCCTTAATGATACACTTGGGCAAAGTCTTATCATTATTCTTACTGTCCTTATTTTTTATCCAGCAATAACTATAACATTAAAATATCTGTATAGCTATTACAGTTCAGCAATTTCAAATCCATCTGTATTTCATTTAATTATCAAGCATTGATAGTTACTGTATTTTTAATTATGAAGAAACTGGGACTGCATGTGACTGGCTCAAAATAGTAGAACTAGAATAAGCTGCTCAACTATTCAAACACAAGCCTTTTGTCACCAAGTTAAACCAACCTTTTAGAACTAAAGATATTAAATGCAACAAAATGCTTTTCGTAATAACCCAAGAGAGATAAACTTAGTGAAGCTTTTAATTGAGTAAACTGAATACGCTAAGAACCAACACCCACAAAATAAGCGCAAAAATATACAAAAGACAAACTTTAAAGGTTTTCTTTTCACGTTAATGAAAATGACTAAAAATGAGAAAAACTGATCATATTGTTTTTATTAGCAAGGGATCTTCTGGCACATCAAATAGATACAAACTTTTTAAGACTCCTGTCCATTACTGACATCTTATCTGGTTTCACTAGCTTACGGCAAGGGAATTTGTGACATACACACTAAGACAAAACATTTGTAAGAGCCTTTATAAGACTGATCGCCTCCAAACAGAATTGGAGCTCACTGGCTATAATAGGAATTTAATAATTTCAATGAATCAATTTAAAAAATAAAAAGCTTCTTCTATTTTATAAGATCTATCATAAGAAAATACACTACCAAGAAAGGCACATGGCTCATTTGCCCCTCTCCTACCCCACATCTTTGTTTAGGTGTCACCTTAGCAGTGAGTCTTCTTGACCATGCTCACTCTAGGTGGACTGTACCCCTTACCCTTTCTGCAACCTGCAGTGCCGATGCCATGCTAATGTACTTTGTGTTGCATGTATTTTACTTACTTCTACTAGTTTTAATAAATAAAGTGGCATGAGAGCAGAACCCTGTCTGACTTCTTGCTGTCAAATTCCTAGTGCTCCATGGGTGCTCACACAGCACAGAGTATTTGCTGAATGAATGAATCATTTCTTCCTCTGTCTCCCCCAAACCCCAAATTTAGGAGAAAAAAAGGCAATGGACTGAACTATTTAAGGGGTTTCCTAAGGCTTTCCCTCTTAAAATTTACTACAGGTAAATTTAAAACATACAAAGGTAGGCCATATAATGAATAAACTCCCAGCACCCTATAATTATCAACTTATAACTAATCTTTTTTTCACCTATATTCCCACTAATACCCTACTCTTATTATTTTGAAGTGAATACCAAACACCATTTCACTTTTCCTCAAATATTTCCAATATTTTTCTAAAAGATAAGAACTGTATTTTTTCTTAACCCTACCTAGAGTGGCATAATTACCTTTAAAAAATAATGATTTTGTTACTTAGGTTTCCTGCCTGGCACAAATAGCATTTGGTTGCCTAAGTGATGGCAGGTGGTCCCCAGAGCCCCAAAATGATCACAGACTGAGAACTGCCTCTTCTGTTGCTTCTGACTCTAGCCCAATACTTTGCAATCAACATTCTCCGGAGCAGAACAGTTGTATATAATCAACACGTTCTATAATGTGCATCCTTAACCTCACTCAGAGGAGAAAATCCTAAAGATGTTTGCTGCTGTGTTTGCTAGAAAGACATTGCTATCCAATTATGACCCACAGTGACTAACCAGAGCCTTAAAATATAACCTTACTCATGTAGAAGGCAATATCTGTGAGTAGAAGAAAAACTAAGAAATAAGAAAATAAGGTTATATGTCCTAGGACACATAACAAGAACATGTGAACTTTGCAAATGGCACCCCTAAAAAATGTCTTTCCATTTTGAAACAAAATTAGTAGGGGGAAGGATTTCTAAGGCGTTGGAGGACAAGCTGGCAGAACTCTGAAAAGCTTGAGTTGGGCATTTTGCCTTGAGGTACCTTAGATTTTTGTGAATTGTAAAGCTCTCTTTAGGCTCTAGATAAATATTTATCCACAGAAACTATTCCTGAATACATAAGCTTCTGAGCATGGCTTAAAAACATGACTTCAACCACAGATCTCACCTGTGCCCTGAAAGCACCTTCATCGAGCGGAGGTGGAGGAGGGAAGTTTCCAGAACCAGATGGAAGAGCACCAGGATCATCCAGAGGTGGGGGTGGGGGTGGAAGAAAATCACCTACAGAAAGGAATGTATGCATGAAGTTACGATGGATGCAATTTTATACACACTCTTCAAAAACACATATTAGCTGGCATTGTGCAACTTTATAATTGGCATTGACACATAATTTTTGCCTTGCATGACAATTATTCTCTATCCTATTTCTCATTAGTTTAATTAGTAGCCTTGGCTTTTTGAAGATTGAGGGTCAGGTTTGATATTTTGAAATGACAAAAAAGCTAGTCTACAGGGGTCATGTACATTTAGCCAGAACAGGGAAGGTGGTTAGGGTGGTGAATTACTGAAGTATATAAGCTTTGGTCCTTACCCTCAATAAATTTTCAGTCAAGCAGAGGAGGTAAAAAATGAGTACACAGTAAGGATAATACAAGATGCAATTTATAAATATGTAAAAACAAACTGTTCTGGAAGCTAAGATGAAGGAAAGCTGGAGAAACAAGGAAGGCTTTACCAAGCATTTAAATTGTACCTGAACATTATGATGTGGAGAGTAAATCCACTCTAAACAGAGACAGGAATAAAGGCATAGAGATATAAATAAAAATAGAGCCTAGAGAATAAAGAGCAAGTGACAAGATGGCATAAATATATAAACAAGAAATAAACTAGTAGCTTATAAAAATCAGACTAGTGACAAAATAAGCTTTTAAGGACGCTGTAAAACTATCAAATAGCTTGAATTCTACCATACATGCAGTAGGGATCCATCCAGGATTTCTGAGAAAGGAACACTTGGTTGCAATAGGATGTACTAAAGGCTAATCTAAAAGTACATGTAGGGCAGATTATAAAAAACTGGAATGAGAAGTATTGACTTGGAAGTCTATATGCAATCTAGTTAGGAAGTAAAGAGGCTTTAGGATACTAAGAAACCCCAACATTGCTGAGGGACAATGACAGCACACTGAAATTAGAGTTGTTGGAAGAACGTGCCTAATCTCTGAGATAAGAGGTAGCAACATATATCTGAAAGCTCTATGGATTCATGATGCAGAAGGGGTTTTAAATACTCTGCAAGAAATTCTATTAGGAAAAGAAAACTAATTTTTTAAATGTTTTATTTGTCCTTTTTCTTTCAAAAATAATATGTTAGATGTGCTGGGAAAATTCTCTCGTCTATATATGGGTAAGGAGCTTCCCCTTGAGTTTCAGCTGTTCAATATTTAGTGGTAAGGCACCCACCAGTCTCTACCACTCAATGACTTGCTTTTGGCCCATACCCAAACATTTCAACTTAAGTCTTCAGAAAAAGAATGGCCAGCCCTGGCTGGTGGCTCAGTGGAATGGCGCTGGCTTACAAACCCAAAGGTCGCTGGTTCAATTCCCCAGTCAGGGCACATAACCAGGTTGCAAGCCAGGTCTCCAGCCAGGTTCGTAGATGGAGGCAGGTGAAGGGCAACCATACATGGATGCTTCTCTCCCTTTCTTCTACCCTCCCTGCCCTTCTCTCTGAAAATAATAAATAAAATCTTAAAAAAAAAAAAAAGATCAAAATTGCACAGTGGAAGGATGGTGACTGGAACTGGTTGGTCTGATATGCCTTTCAGATATTCACACGGGCTCTGTTTGCCTTATGAATAACAGTCTTAGAACTGGGAGAGAAGCAAACAGCTGGTGTATTCAGACTACCAAGCAGTCAAACACTATCTTAAGAGTACTTTGCTTTTTGGACTCTCCGAATGCACCAGGCATTGTGCTAAGCTTTACACAGATGCCTCTTACTCCTACAAAACCTTCTCTGTTGGTGGTTCTCAGGTTACAGAGTTCATCACGGTCTCTGGAAGATCTTGTTAAAAAGTAGATTGCTGGGTCCCACCTCCAAACTTTCTGATTCAATAGGTCTGGGGCAGGGCCCAATAATTTGCATTTATAATAAATTCCCAGGTGATGCTGATGTTGTTGGTCTTGGAATCACACTATGAGAAACACCATATTAGGCAAAGGACCACACTGTTATTTCTACTTTAAACCCCATAGGATTAGTAAGGTTCAATGACTTGTGTCATAAAGAAACATTTCTACTTCTCTTACCCTTCTGAGTGTACTCATTTCAAGACATACTTTGCCCATATTCTTATTAGGGTTATAAGTCTTATAACCCTTTATTTTATTTTAAGATTGTTTTATTCATTATTTTCAGAAAGAAGGGCAAGGAGGGAGGAAGAAAGCAAGAGAAGCATCAACGTATGGTTGTCTTTCACCTGCCTCCAGCTACGGACCTGGCTAGAGACCTGGGTTGCGACCCGATTATGTGCTCTGACTGGGGAATCGAACCAGTGACCTTTGGGTTTGCAGGCCGGTGCCTATCCACTGAGTCACATTAGCCAAGGCCCTCCTAAACCTTTATTAACTCCATCCAGTAGTTCTAAACATTGCCTATAAACCACAGTCACCAAGGAAGCTTTTCTAAAGACATTGATGCCAAAACTCCATCTCACCCCAATTCAATTAGGAACTTGGGGATAGGAGAAGGGGAGTGAGAAGGAAGAGACACCAGTATTGCTTTACAATTCCGCTAATTCTAATGTATAGCCAGGACTGAAAGAAACTCATTTGGTCTTTATTTGGCTAAACACTGCACTAAATGCAGTATTATAATATGTGTTAAATTAAAAAAAAATTGGCACCAAGTCCTTTTATATCTTGTAAAAGATCATCACATATGAGAAGAATGCACACAATGATGTCTTAAGTAATCACCAAAGGATATCAAGGTTGATGAAGACTTGACTACCAAATTCTAATTCACAGCCAAATTTTCCAGTTCAAAGGTCCTATCCAGACCTATGTCTATTTCAGACCCCACTTAAAAGAAAATTTCTGAGCATCTTCTTCTACTTCAACAGATCCTATTATATCATAGAGAATTGTCAACATTAAACAGGATCAGAACTGAATGAATATTGGAGGTCACATACGGGCAGAAACACAGGTGCCCAAAAACCACAGAACAGTCCAAATCTTCACAGAAAATTAGTCTATGACTAGAAAGCACAACTAACTGCCTCTCAGGTCCCTTCCAACTATGTCCTTCTTGACTTTATTAAACACAGTAAGGCACAGGTTGATGATCCTCCTGTGAAGGTAAAAGGGAAAACAACAATAAAGAAAAAAAGAAATATTTTTGAAATATTTGAAAACAACATGAATCAACACTATTCTAGGAAAAATTGGGCAGATTTTTAAAAGCCCTAGTGATAACTTCATAATAATAACCTGCTTTATTTTGATCAGTTACAAAGTTAGATCACAGTGTTGAATTCTTCAAGTTCAACCATCATAGGCTTCTCCCTCATTCTTCAGAGTGGAGCTCACATTTTAAAATGTGGAAGAATGATAAATGTCTTAAAAACAGATATGCACATGATAAAGATATTGTAGAACAGACAATGGGTCTTTTAAAGGGAAGCAAAACTCGTTGAGATAGTTGGAATGACACATGCTTAATAGCTATCTTTAATCAGACTAAGAAATATTATGAGAATTCTTACGATAGCTCAGCATTTTAACAGAAACACAAAGAAAATGCCTTTAAGTTACAGTAGGAATAAGTTCAGCTTCAGAGATGGCAAACTTTCCCTCTTTAAATAAAAGAGCAAAATGGAAAGAACAGTGAGAGAGAGAGAGAGAGAGAGAGAGAGAGAGAGTGTTCATGCACAAATTGTATCTGTCTGTACGTGGTAAGGAAAGAGGGATCCTTTCCATTACATTTTTCAACAATTTTTAAAGAACATCTGTCTTAGATGCCTAGGTGGTAACCTTCCTAGAGAAAAGCAGCTGAACAGAATCAGCAGCAGTACCTTCCAACTAAGCTGTAGAGCTTCCCACCAGTGCACATCCAGCCCTCTCTGCTGGCCAGAGAAATGCAGCTGCAACTCCCAGACCCTGAGTATTACAGGAGCATGGAACAAATCAAACAGGCAAGCCAAGAAAGAACACCGCACCAGGAGACTGAAACAGCACAGTGATGCATGAAATCTAAGACAGAAACATTTGGTTTTAGAAGAAGTGGAGTAGTTACAGACAGATGTCTATAAATGTGGCTTCCTCTTTACCCTTTTCCTCACCACCTAAAGCCTACCACATGCAAAATGCAGTTATTCATCAATTACCAGGTGAAATGGTTCATTCAACATTACACAGTTAGTAAAATACAGAACTGGAAATGGACGCTGCCTCTGCCTTGGTGAGAAGCTGGAAAGGATCTTGTTTAATTTCCTCCAAATCACCCCACATCGTTCAGGTAATGTCCAAACATATTTTTTTGTACCAGAGGTAGCATCATGAGGCAGTTAGAAGGTAAGCTAGGCAAATAATGTATTATACCTCTGAACCCCAAATATTACTTTATTCCAATTAAGCTTCAGAAAATAGTCTGTTATGCATACTGTTAACTTGAAAAGAGAGTGGGGAAAAGAACCCAGCCAGCTATGCATATTTTTTCAAGCTACCCTTTTTAATCTACAGCTAAAAAGGCAGTGACACTGAGAAGCAGATGTGGCTAGCTGGTGGTAGCTAAGTTGTCACCCACTGTAGTTACCCTAGTGACATGGGCTGAGCATTTCTATAAGGCATTTGAGTACAGAGCTTGCAATCCTTTCATGAAATAAGGGTCCCAAATAGAGGAAAAAAGTGACAAGACTTTACCAGGAAAAGAAGGTGATAAGGTGGTAGGGTATGTGGGATAGTTGTGGAAAACACAAGGAAATAATTAAACTCAGCTCATAAGTTAAAGTCTGGATTCATTTACTATCTATATCTATATATCTATGTCTATGTCTACTGTATATCTACATATATCTGTCTCTATCTATCTTTCTTCTTCATTCAAACATCCATGTAAACCTATACACATACAGGTGAATTTAGATAACAGTCCCTTCTGTGCCTCATTACACAGTTGTATCATAGCAGTCTTTAGACTGCATTTATGGGTTTATGGTCACAGTCCCTAGTTAGAACTGAAACTTCTAACACGTAGAGCTCACTCATAATTTATCTTTATTATATATCCCTATCACTTGGTATGAAGTTTGGGCCATCATACACTCTCAGTAAATGCGGATGAATAATCAAATAAATAAAAGCCATTTCATCCATTTCATCACTCAATTGATATATATTTGTCAATGACTTGATGCCTTTTCAATTGTCAATGTCAAATGAGCAAGAAGCTCTAGATAAAATGCAGACTCCTATTCAGCAGCTGTAGTGAGGCCTATGCGTATGCATTTCTAACATGCTCCCACATGGGGTGTACACATGTGGTCTCCACATGCGAAAGGGTGGCTCAAGGGCTCTTCCACTGGCAGCTGCTGACTCTCCCACTTTCTTATAGGGAGAATTTTCAAATGTTTAAGGAAAGTCTAAATATTAAGGTAAGTGTAAGTGATATCACTTAGGGGGTTTCTTAAATTAAGAATTTAAATTCTGAGTGTGTAAGAGACTGGGATGAAACATAGTTAAAAAATGAATTATGGTGAGCATATATTAAGCTTTAGGTAAAGACAGTTATTAATTTCCATTAATTATAACCAACAGAAAAGTAAATATGTTCAAAAGAAAAGAATACAAAATTTCAAGCCCCAAAACTTAAAATGTTAAGTCCCACTTCAACCATTTGCTTTGGAAAAGGTAATTCCACCAATTCAGGTTCCATTTTCCTCACCTATTAAATGAGGGCTACAATATTCACTTCACAGTGTTACTCTGTGGATCAAAGTAGGTCAAACAGTGACTTCAAACTGTTTTAGATCAAAAACTAAAGTAAAAATGTAACCTTTTATATCATGATGCAATACTACTATCTAGATACATGTAAGTGCATGTGTATCTGAAACCAGGGTATCATGAAACCACGTTTACTGTGTATAATGTAATAAATTGAAAATACCCATGTTATATTTACTTATTTAAAAAGTGTTGGTTGTGACCCACTAAAGTGATAGTGATCCACAAATGAGTCCCAAACCAAAGTTTGAACATCACTAAGCTAAAGTCTGTTTAAGTGAATTGTACAATGTCTACATGATAAGGACAAGTATTTTTTCTTTTCACTTATACACAAAAGGACAATTGATTCTAAACTTGTCCACTCGGTAAAAGAGACCAAATGTAAGAAGATGGAGCTTTCCAAATGAGGTAAAGAGAACAAATGAAAAAATGAAACAAATACAAAAAGAGTAACAATCTCCATAAGGTAATCGATTATGTCACAACTATAGCATTCTCTTCATAGATTAGAGGCTATTGATGACAAAACCAAACAACTCTGAAGACTTGATTTACAATTTCACCCTCAACTGCATCTTCAATTTGCATTAAAACATATATGTCACCAAGAAAACTACACCTGAAAGCATAGTAAGTGAAATATTTTTAAAATGAAGCATTCAAAGTTTAGGGCAACATATATAATAATGTTATCATTTGTGTGATAACATATATCCACATATCTTATATTATCGGGGAATATCTTTTAAATGGATTCTCAAGACACTGTTAACAAGGAATTGCCTCTCAGAAGCAGAAAGAATTATGCAACTGGGACGCAAGAATAGAAGAGAAACTTACTTTTCATTAAGAATACCAATTTTAACCTATCACTATTTTACCTACCTACAATTTTAAAATAACACATACACACAAAAGAGAAATTTTTAGACACGTACACACAAAAGAGAAATTTTTAGTACCTGGAAATGTGTCATCTGAAAATGTAAAACTTCATGAAGTTTTAAGAACTGCCAGGCAACACTGGGATATGACAGAGGTCAAGCAACCCTTGAAGATAAGTCCCATTTAATGCATGACCACTTAGTCTTTGCAACCCCTTTATTATCCATTAGCTATAACTAAAACTAAGAAAGAAGTGTCCCTGACTAGAGATAGGATAAAATTCTTGCCTAGTCACAGAGCCAAAGCCCCCACACTATCTCAGGGTGAACAGAGCTCAGTCCTGGAGAGATTCAACATTGCTAATGAAGCAGCCTCTGGGTTCCCGTTTTGCTCCGGAGCCTTGAGCAGTCAACCCCTTTGAGAACTCTTGGGAAGTAGGGCTGATGATGAACGCATGGCTGTGCCCTCCTGGCTTCCTGTCCTCACTGTCATCAAAATAGCAACGGCACGTCCTCCCTTCAATGACACACTGTGATCTGTAAATGAGAAGAGATGTAGCCCTGACCAAGTGACTTCAATTTTTCAGTTCTCATACTAGACATATTTGTAGTTTGGATTTTTATGACATATAATTATAGGTGAGAAAAGTAGCCTTTCTAATTTTTCTTTTTATTCTCTGCTGCTTAACTAATAAGTAAAATTGTTGATTCTGATATAATTTTCTAAGCAATGGCATTTAGATAGGAAAAGTATAATTAAAAATCACAAAGAAACAC
Organism: Noctilio leporinus; assembly: GCA_004026585.1. Classification (NCBI taxonomy): domain Eukaryota; kingdom Metazoa; phylum Chordata; class Mammalia; order Chiroptera; family Noctilionidae; genus Noctilio; species Noctilio leporinus. The sequence goes on along the minus strand of PVIW01003246.1, from coordinate 130,179 downwards.
AATATTGTTAATGGTACAGGAAACCTAGAACTCTTATATGCTATGTGTGTGTGTGTGTGCGTGTGTGTGTGTATTAAAGATGAAACTTTTCTCAAGAAAAATTAGCAACAGGTACCAAACATCATCATAAAAATATTTATACACTTTTATCCCTGACCTGGGAAGAGGTTGAGCTGCACCTGGTTTGGTGGTGCTTGTCTCATATCAGCCAGGGAAAGAGTAACTCCTTGTTTATCCCAGGTTGGCTTTTGGTTTGTGCCCATGCCTGGTTCATGCCTTGGACACAGGGATTAGTGGAAAAAAAAAAAATTATACACTTTGATGGAGATATACTACTTTTCATAAATTATTCTATTATACTAAAGAAGTAATGGAGAGCAGGGAGGAGGAGGCGAAGGAGGAGAGCAGTTTAGTCAAGGAACTGGCATGGATGAACCTAGGACATGGACAAGTGGGATTGACTTTGAGGGGGAATGGGTGGCTGAGAAAGGGGACAGAGGGGAGTCAAAAAGGAATGGATGTAATACAACAACAATAACATTAAATTTAAAAAAAGAAGTAATGGAAAAGTAATACAGAGGAAGCATATTAAAGAATCTTCATCACAAATGAAATATAACCGAGATAATCAGGATATTCTCCTGATAAAGTATTGATAAAAAATCAATTTAAAAAAGTCAATTACAGTCAAACACTAAAAAGCATGCAGCCATTAAAATTATGTTGATCTATGCCCTGGCTGGTAGCACAATGGATAAGGCGCCGGCCTGCGAACCCAAAGGTCGCAGGTTCGATTCCCCAGCCAGGGCACATAACCAGGTTGCAAGCCAGGCCTCCAGTCAGGTCTGTGGCTGGAGGCAGGTGAAACACAACCATACATTGATGTCTTTCTCCCTCTCTGTCTCTCTCCCTTCCCCTCTCTCTACAAATAATGAAATTTAAAAAAAAAAAAAAAAAATCTTAAAAAAAAAAAAAAATTATGTTGATCTAGATCAGACATCTTATTTCTTCATTGACTGAATTCTTTCTATATGCCAGGCATTATTCCTGACACTAGGGGGAAATCAAACTAATTAACAAAATAAAAAAGTAAACACATTTTTTTAAAAAGTGTTATGCTTATGGGTTTTATACCCTACGAGGAGTAGTAGAATACTCAAAAAATGTTTAAATAAAAGATATTTGAAGCCCTGGCTGGTAGCACAGTGGATAAGGTGCCGGCCTGCAAACCCAAAGGTCGCAGGTTCGATTCCCCAGCCAGGGCACATAACCAGGTTGCAAACCAGGTCTCCAGTCAGGTCTGTGGCTGGAGGCAGGTGAAATGCAACCATACATTGATCTCTCTCTCCCTTCCCCTCCTTCTAAAAATAATGAAATAAAATCTTAAAAAAATAAAAAAGAAAAGAAAAGATATTTGACATAGGTGATACATATGACGTAAAAAATATGGAGCAAGTAAGGAAGAAGAGGCTGCTCTGCCAGGTTGGGGGAGAAATATTGTTATTTTAAAAAAGAAAGACTATGAAATGCCTCACCAAGGTGGTATTCAAACAAAGACTTCAATCTAGTGAAGGAGTGGGTCATGGCATATGTGGAAGAAGGGCATGAGGTACTTTCTGATATAATCATGAAGGAAAAAAGTGGGCTTTTGAATAGTGTTTATAATAAGATTCCTTTCTTTTTTGTATAAAGCTGAATGCTAACAATGGTTGCCTAAAGCTCGAAAGATGATTTTTTTTATTCCTTCTCTTTTAACTGTTATATAACGAATGTGAATTATAGGCATGCATTTTAAAAATATCAAAATAAAGATACTTCTAAATGAATTATAGAATCTACTCAAAACCCAGTGTTTAATTTTAATGCACCACTATATTTACCCAAACCAAAATGCAATGTCTTCGTCATCTTTCTAAATAACTTAGCTTGAAATACCCTGAGATTCTCAAATTAAAAGCAAAAAGAATTATTATCCTAAAGTCGACGAAGTCTCCCTGATTTTCAATTTGACAGTTTCACTTTACATTTTGCTAATACAATATTCCTGGGTCTTCATTGAGTTGAAAGTCCTTATGTTTAACCACCAGTTAATAGTCTGCATCAAGGTGAAACACTTTAGTGTATTACATCTTACCATCTTCTACCTCTCTATCACATAGTGGTTTCTGCTCACTGAAAAACAAATTCAACCCCTAGTCAAAAACAGTGAATGATTTTCAAATAATATGAATTTAGAAGGACAGTTTAGTTCTACAAATGGACTGGAACCAATTAGCATTTTTGAATTGACCGAGTGTCATTTGTCTTACAAAAACATGGTAATTGCTACCCAAACAACCAACCACATCATTGAATACCAAATATGGACATGTAAAATAAATAAGGTAGTGAGTTAAGCCTAAGAATCAGCCTTCTACTAGCCACTGGAGTATCTTCCCTTGGTTTAATAATTTTTTTAACCCATGATGTGGAAAGAGAATGAGGCAACAGTCCAGGGTAATGAAAAAAAATCTTAATTCTACCCCTTAAAAGAGAACCTGGCAAACAAGTATCAATGTGATGAGAAACAATTCCGAAAATATCCCTTTCTTTTAGAGAAGGGCCCTCAGCTTGGGTGTCCATTAAAAACAGAAGCTGACCTTCCTTCCAAAAATGGTGATGAAGCTTGACGGACTATGGTTCTACAATTAAAATATTTAAATAGCTCATTTAACTTGTTCACCACTGCTATATCTGGATAGAGTGAACCATCTTCTACATCTCTACATAGAGCATAGACAGCACATAAAAGATGCTTCATAAATGGTATACTATATTATTATAAGTTATTATTATTACAAATCTCTACAATTAAGTTGACTTGAACTCTGAAAGAATGAACAAATATATTTTAACCATGGAGAACTTTTTCCTTTCTAATTATTAGCATAAGGCCAATACACTACAACCCTGGTAGGTAACAGGTCCTTATTGCCCCATTGATAACATTAGTCTTAAAGTGGCCACACTTTTCCTGTTATTGTTGCTGTTATTGTTGTTGTTACATACAATCTTACTCAGATCGTACCTTCAAATACAGGCACTAAGTTTTCATCCCTAAATCACCTCCCGATTATGCGGGCACCCTAGTCTCTAGAAACATTGCAATCATATGTACCACACTTGATAGTTCTTCTGCAATGAAAGATCTATAGAGAAGCCTTATCCTTATTTATATTCCAAATTATTTAGCAACTCCTTTATACCCTCCAGGAATTTTAGAGAGTCAGGTCTTCTCTCATCAAGGAAAAGTAGGAATGGAGAAGGAGCAGGACAATGAAGAAAGAGAAAGAAGAGATGTCACATGGACAAAATCTCAAATTGCTAATGCTTAAAGTGCTAAAACATATCCCACTTTTAACAGAAGGTGTGCATCAAAAGCTCATGGGGGCACTTTATTCCTCTAAGTACAATCAGGCCTCACTATAAAATTCTTAAATCAGAATCTTTGGGGTTGAGACACAGACACAAGCATCTTGCCAAGCTTCCTGGATGATTCTGATGAGCAGCCCTCATTGAGAGTCACTGACCTTCAGAGAAAACAAACTAAGTCTGAAGAAATATTCCAAATTAAAGAAAACTAAGGAGACATGGCAACTAAAAGTAACTTGCAATTCAGGATAGGATCCTAGACCAGAAAATGGATATGAACAAGGAAATTGATAAAATTTGAATAAAGTCTGTATTAGCAAGCAGCATTGTACAATTATTAATTACCTGCTTTTGGTACTGTGGTTATGTAAGACACCAACATTTAGTAAACGAGATATAGGCTAAAAGAGAACCCGTTAAACTATGTTTCAACATTTGTATAGTCTGAAATTATTTGGGGATGGAAAATTAAATTGTGTCATCATTTTTTTTATTTTAAGAAAATAAAGGCAGTGACCTAGACTAATAATTTTATTTTATAGATGGAGATAGTTTCAACCAGTGTGGTAAATGAAACAGCTAAACAGTGTAGAAGCAAACCAAGAAACCTAGTGTAGCCCTAAATCTCCTAACTTCTAGCTGAGAACACATTTACCACAGTACATGGCAGGTTCAGTATGGCAAGCTAAGACCTCTCAGGAAAGAGGAAATTCATTCATTCTGCCCCTACAACCTCAGGAGACGATGAAGAAGAGAAGAGGTTCTTACTATATAGAAGACTTGACATAGATGATTATGAGCACATGACATATGCTCAACAAAAGCCAAGCTGAATGGAACATGAATTAACCAGTAAGCTTAGCTTGATGAGCAGCAAAATCCCACAGAGCTCCCTTTCCTTACTTCTGGTGCCCATTCCCCTACCTCAAAAGACTCCTTGAGGAGGATGAGAATGGCTGTATGAGACCAGGGAATTCTGTGATTTCTCCAGTCTTCATCTTTTATACACAAATGCCTTCAAATTCTTCTCACTGAAAAATTTTTGCTACTATTTATACAAAATGATGCCAACCATTACTCACTCTCCTTCAACCTTGCCATTTCTTCTAGTCTGAAGCTTAGCAAATGCACAAATGCTTTTAAAATAATCAGACACTCATTTCATTTCAAGGTGGTTGTTTTTTGGCATGTTTTTTTTTCAAAATAATACCGGAGCTGACAGGTACTTGCTCTAAAAATTTACTTCACCACCTGCTAGCTGAAATATTGCTTTCATGGATTTATATTGTATTAAAAGGTCACTGGCTGTTTTAAGTCTTAAACAGTTTTAATCATTCTAAAAGTCTCTCAACAGTGAGAGAAGGAAGCTCAGAACAAACAGCAGCAGGGACTCTAATTAAAAGGGCCAATTCATCTAATTTTATTTGGGGTTAATTATTCAGGATTCACTCTTTCATGTGTAAGGAATAGCAATTAGTAATTTTAGTGATTTGAGAATCATTGGAGGTGTAATCAGTTAAAATGAGTGAGTGTTTACAACACAAGATGGTGAATTAGTCTCTCTCAGCTGGAGAACAGGAACATTAGGCTCCAAGAGATCAAGGCTAAGGATTTCAGACCCTAGTAATAACAGCCTCTTCAAAATAAAACGCATGTCAACGGCATCTAGCATTCTGTTTACTCTCAGCTAAGGAAAGGCACAGAAGCTCCATGAAATTACCTTTAACTAGATCTCCACCTTTGTCGCTGCTCTCAATCACTTTCATCTATTTGGATCTTGCCACCATGGTAACCACAAATGCATGACATTAAAAAAGAAATTCTAAATGAATATATCACTTTATAAGCAACCCAAGATGCAGAATAATCATGGCATTCATTTATTTCATGTCTGCACCTCTGATTGATAGCAGGACATCTCCACCTGCCCCTCTAGCCAGCTCTATGCTCAAAATTGAATTCACTCACAGACCTGCTCACCCCTTATGCATCCTCTCTTTTTACTATTTACTTTATTACAATGCCCCCAATCAAGTTGGGGAAAAGAAAAAAAAAAAGGAAAATTTTTCTGTGTTTCTATCCCACCCACCAACACAGAGTAGAGTGAGCTACACCAAATTTCTCAAATCCACTTACTGCTCCTTAATTCATGCCACCAAAATACTTAATGCCCCTTACCTCATATCTATAGCTTAAGAAAAAGCTTAAACCATCCCCATTCTTACTAACTTAACCCTCTTCAACTAATCACATACATTGTTGCCATATTGAAAACTTCCATGGCCCCAAAACAATCTTGAAAAAGAAGGACAAATTGGAGGACCTGCCCTTCCTGATTTCAAAACTCACCACAAATCAAAACAGGGTAGTGCTGGCATAAGATTAGATGTACAGACCAATGGACTAAAATAAAGAGAGCCCAGAAATAACACTTCATATATGCATTCAATTGATTCTATGGTAACTGTGCTGGAGTTGCAGAGAAGGATGTAGGGAGTACTAGACCCATGATGAAACGTCTTGGGCTTCCCAAGACGTAAGAGGACCTCAGCCTGGACAGGCAGAATCCTGAAAATGAATGGGCCCTCCTAGGAGAAAGCAGAGAGCAACGGGACAAGCTTTGCTCACCCTCCTAGAGTGCCCCAGTGACTGAACTCTTAGAGCTTACTGCTGCAAACAGTAGCACTGGAAGTTCTGCACCTCAGATGGCTCGCTTTTGCTAAGCCATCCCCTCAGTAATCTGCCTGATGAGCAGCCTTGACTCCAAGAGTTTGCTCTTTGACTCTCTGCTTTTCTGACTCTAAGAATTTGCTCTGTCAGGGCTTCACTCTCAACCATTTCTTCATGTGAGAACCCAAGCTATTTTTGGAGGCTCAGGTCACCTGCCAAGCCAACGAAGGCCTCTCCCTACCTCTCACCCTTGATAGCATTGCTAGAGTCCATTCACAGTGTACTTGTTGAGAATAAAAGAGCCATTGCCTTCTGCACCCTGTGTTCCTAGAGGGCACCTATCATGTATGATTCATCACTCTAGACCAATAGCACCTCTTCTATGCCTTATAGAATTGAGAAGAAAAAGAACTATGAAGATATTTGCCAAGTGGGTACATGCATGAATTTTTGACAACTACAAGTTCAGCCCTAGCCCAATAAATTATTCCTGGAGGAAGTACATAAGAAATTGAGTGAATATCAATTTCAAAAGATGTGCATGTGTATAGGGTGTGTATGCCTTTCTCTGTGTGTGCGTGTGTGTGTATGTGTGTATGTGTGTGTGAGAGAGAAAGCAAAAAGAAAAAATGAAAGATTTGAAAAAAGGAGATTCAATTAAATTGAACAAATATCCCTATGGAAATAATTTTTACAAAGAATACTCTCGAGTTGATCAGTATCAGTTATGTAACATCAATGTATAAAACAAATAGTACCCTGGTATTAAAATTCATCACTTCTACTAACACCTGAACCACTTATTTGCTGTGGGAAGTTGGGCAAATCATGAAACTTTGGAGCCTCATTTTTAAATTTTTTTCTGTAAAATGAGAGTAACAGGGCTTGGGCTTTTATACTGCCCAAGGTAAATTTAAGAATCCTTTTACAAACACAATGTCCTACACATTATTAAGTATTTTTATTGTGAAGTGATTCTCCATGTGACTTAACCATAAACCCTTTCTTCACCTTTAGAGATGCTAATGCAAAATATAATCACTTACTTAGTGAGTATGTGCTATACATGTAATGTGGCTCTTCAGACACAGTGGTTATAAAGGAAGGGTAAAGACAGACAAAAGGCATAAGAGTTTAGCTAAAACAATAGCAAAATGAAATTCTAGCCAAACAAATAAATATTCTTCTCTCCCTGGAATGTTTAGAAGTCTTGGAAAGGAACCACAGAAGGAGCCCTGAGGTGGTTTGAAGTGGGCATATAAAGTGCTTTGGCCAATGATTAACCCAACATTTCCTCAAGTCTGGGAGAATTACTGGGTTGCTTTATTTTTTAATGGACAAACTGTTCTGGAACAATTTGCAAGATATAAACAAGCTATTGTGATGAATCAATCAAAGAAGACAGTTTTGTCCTCAAAATCCAGTGAAGTTGCCAAGTCAAAACAATCACCACAACCAAGTAGTCAGACAAAAAAAGAACATCCCAAAATCCCAATGTCCTGGCTTAGCCCTGGATGGGCTTGCCTTTGCCAGTTTTGATCTGTAAACCTGCACCCAACATCTACAATGGGCAAGTCCCACTCAGTAGCAACTTTCCAAAGGCCTCCAAAATCTACTGGATGTGTATCTTCCATCAACTTATGTTTTCTGAATTAGAATAGAGAATTCAGCAAGTAATCTCTTGAAAATCAAGTGTTGTCTCTAGGGAAGCACTCCAAGAAAAACCTCATTCCTTGTATTTCATTCACTCTGCTTTCTTCACTCCCTCAGATTAGGAAGTCATGTGATGGAAGACAGTCCCAAATGCAAAGTCTGTGACATGTTCTGGGCAGAAGTTCAGGCACCTTGTTATTTTAGCAGACCTGCTCTGGCTGCCCAAAGACATAATTTAGCTGAGTGAGGAACCCGTCCCCTCCTCCCGCTTCATTTGGCCAGCTGCCTGGGAAGGTCTTTCATTCTGAGGGCAATGGATTTATTGCTCCCTTTTATTTCTCCAACAGTAGTTCCAGTTCTCTGAGTTTCAAGTTCAGTGAGCTCAGCTTTGGCATTCAAGGATCTCCTTATGTCTCATCCTTAAGAGCATTTGTCCCAGGTCTGTTTGCCAAGGACATGGTGGCAGTTCCCTTCCTGGCACTTGAGTCTGCAATATTATGCCTCTGCTTATAAACAGACCTATCCCAACACTTAAGTTACCTTTCCAAGTCCTTCTGGCACTGTCATGGCTTAACTGGAACTAATGGCATAACTTTATCAACTCAAAAATTATCAGATTAAAAGGGAGTTAGAATGGAATATGGATGTGTGTTGTTTTCGGGTCAGCAAACAATGGTCTAATTGCCAAATCCAGCCTATTTGCTGTTTTGGTAAATAAAGTTTTATTGGAACACAGCTTCAGTCATGAACTTACGAATAGGCCATGGCTGCTTTTGTGTTCTTTTGGCAGAAATGAGTAGGTAACTTTCTGATCAGCAAAATCTGAAGTATTTTCTGTCCAGACTTACCAAAGTTTGCCAAACCTGATCTAGTCCTGGAACTTATTTTACAGATAGAAAATTCAGATTTATTGAGGTTAACCAATGTTCCTAGGGAATAAGCAAAGTTTTCAAAGCACCATAACTAGGGTAGTGCTGGCCTTATGGTACATGTACATTCAATAAATAATGGTTATCTCAGTGTCTGATGAGGAATTTTATGTTTCTTCAATGTGGAACAGTTCTAAAATAATTTTTTAAGACAACATTGTTGCCCTTGAGAAACTTACTTGCTAGAGGAGAGACATAAATGAGTAATTTCAACATCATATTTTATGTATTGGTTTCCTATTGTTGCTGCAACAAACTACCACATAGTTATTTAAAGCAACATAAACGTATCATCTTATAGCTCTATAAATAATAAAGCTGTCACAGTTACCACTGGGCTAAGATCAAGGTGTGGGTCAGGTAGTGTTGCTTGCTAGAATCTGTAAGGGGAATGCATTTTCTTGCTTTTCCAGCTTTTAAAGACTGCCCTCATGCCTTGGCTTGTGGCCACCTTGTTCCATATTTAAGACCAGCAAAGGCTATTGAGTTCTTTTTCGCATCACATTATCCCAAGGTCTTCTTCTGTCTCCAATGTCTATATCTAAGGCACCCCATGATAAACTGGGCCCACATAGATGCTCCAGGATAAATTTCCTACCTTAAGGTGAGCTGATTTAACAACTTAAATTTCATCTGCATCCTTAATTCCCCTTTGCCATGAAACCCAACATATCTACAAGTTGTGGAGACCAGAGCACGGGCATCATCAAGGTGGGGGAGGAGGGAGTTTTGCACACACTGCAGCTGCCATTAAAGAAGGCATGTGTGTGCAGTGCTGCAATCCTGCAGGGTCAATTCATCAACACAGGGGCACAGCATAGACAAGAGCAAGAGCAAGAGCTCCTTCATGGTAAAAATTTTCTGGAATTTCCCATAATTTTCTAAAACCCCACCATATTTCAGCATATTTTATAATTTAAACATATATTAAAATTCCATCCCTGCCCTACAGACATCATTCTTTTCTTTTATAACTATCATGTTGATTGCACATTTAAGAAAAAAAGGAACCTACCTGATACTAGGTTTGAGAAGTTTTAGAAAGCAATTTTGAGTTAGAATTTCACTAAAACCAATTACAGACTCTCCCCATGGAATTACTTTTCTGGGGTCCATTTTGTGGATAAGAAAACTCAGAAAGACTAGGAACCTCCCCACACAGGTAAGGCCTCTCTGAAGTTCATAATCAGAGTGAAATATGTTACTGAAGCATTTTTGTGATGGTCTTTGTGGCAATGCCTGAAAAGGGGGGAAGGATTATTAACACCTGTGTGAGAAAAATAAATGCTATGAGTTTGCAAAAAGCTGTAGCAATTTACAGCATATACCTGAGATGATAGAAACATTTTATTACAAGTATATTTACCTCTTTAGACAAAATATAACTGACACTGAAAGACATGAAAATAAAACTATGATCTTTTGCTGTTTACATGATACAGAAAATTTATAAATTTGTTTAGAAAAATATGAAGCATTTCACAGAAATATTAACAAATACATAGACAGCATGTGAACCCTGAGGCACAGCAGTGAAAAGTAAATTACTGGTTTGAGAATGCGTGAGTGGAAGTATGCAACTAAAGGCAAAAAGGCTGCTTGACAAGAATGTAATAATGGAGATACAAGCTTTATAAATTCAAGAAGCCAGGAAAATGGCCAGTAAAGGCCATTTCAATACTGATAGTTTATGATTCCATGATTCAAGGTACAAGGGCCAATTACTGGCAATCAGGTCTTGTTTTAATAGGTATAATCAGAAACCCCCACCTCATGCCATGACTAGACAGTTATCCTAATTGCAGGGAGGGGTTTTCCAAGGGTAGGGTATAAAAATAATTCTCTAGGTAAGATCAGGCCAAATAACAACTTGCAATGTGGACAATATCTGTGTGTGATCCTAACACCCACATCTCACTAACCCATTGAAAATAAAGCTTCTTATCTCCAGAGTGGCCCCAAAAGCTCCAATCTACCTACTCCCAGGCCATGATTCTTCAGAGGCCATATATGTGCTCACTTAGCAGCTTGCCAATTCCTGCAAACCCTACTTATTCTCTACAGTATCTATAAACTTGCTTAATGGAAATGGCCTATTTTCCTTCACTTAATAGGTGTAAAGATCTGGTGTAAAGGTGTCAAAACATGTGAAAACTTTCCTATTTGGCCCTCGTTAACTGAGATGGAGGTGACGCAACAATTATTTCTTCAATTAAGGTGTACACATTTCCACCCTCTACAATAAAAAAATAAAATGAAAAAAAAAGTAAAATACCAAATTACCAAGGCGGAAAATTCCCACTGTAAATAGCTAAAGCTACGCAGGAGAGAAAAACAAGACACCCAGTCACAAGAGCTAAATGCCCTCCTCTTAGGAGAAAATATACACACATTCCCACGCAGAACCCTTTCCTGGTGAATAGAGCTCAAGGTGAAGTAAATAGTTTGATAGAGACATTATATTACGGAGACAAATCTGAACCAGATTATCTGTTTGTTTATTAGATTGTGGCTTTAGGCACATTGTTCTTCACTAAGAGCTCTTGACATGAGCAGACACACACATTCTCCGGAATGAAGGCTTTTGTGAGAGTATTTTATAGTACTTAGGCCCTTGAAAAGACTTATAAAAGCTGTCACACCAGAGGATTAAACTCAATCTTTGGGGCCACCACATTAGGAGGGTCCAGTTCATTTCACACAGCCTTAACTAGGACATGTGAGCTTTCTTGGACATAACACCAAATGGTTCCAACTAATTCGGTGTGGAATTTCTCATGTTATCCCCACCCACAAAGCAAACACAAAATCCTGAGTGCCGGTGGATGAAAATAAAGGAATTCAACTACAGTTCATTTCTGCCACTAAAAGGAAAAAGATATTCTTGGCTTTATGTTTATTTCAATTTCAGCCAGGAACATTCATAAAATGATAAATAAAGTTCCATTCTGATTCCATTATTTTCCTAGCTGAATAAAAGATTAGAGCGTCCACTTGGGTTCTAGTTCGTTTTTGTTTATTTGTTATCAGAGTAAGGCTTTTAAAGCCCTTGAACTGGATTGAAATTAGATCAATGAGCAGAATTAAGAGTCTCATGTTAAGCTTTCTTAATGTTTAAGAAACATAGAATGACAAATTCATCCCCAACCAATAGGTGTATACATGAGAGAAGACCACACATTCCTGGAAATAGAAGGACTTCCCACACTTCACCTAGTTATCCCATCAGTTATAAAATAGGTGTCATAAATACTGACCTATCCTTGTAGTTGATGATTTATCTATTTTGCTGCTATGATTATTGTCAATGAAATCACTTGAAATCATATCTCTATGTTTCACTAATCAGCAATATTTTAAGGAAAAGGTTCTCTTCATTAAAACTTACAAAAACTAGTGAAGTACACCTCAATACTTGTGCTTCCTTTTTCTTAAATCTTCCACTTGTAGCATCAAGTACAATCAATAGAACTTATTACAATTTTGGAAAGGTTCTCTGTTGTGCTAATATTCACCATGTGCATCTATTACATGCCTGATTTTTTATTTAAGTTTAATTAGCTTAGATTCAAATTCAAATTTGTGACTACAGCATTGGACATTGCAGACTTAGTCATATTATACTTAAAATGGTTCATTCTACTCTCCAATCCCCACCTCCAAATCTATTATAAAAGAAATCCAACTTTTCTGCTTGACTCAAGATTTGGATAACAAATAACTAAAACTATATTAAAGATTTTAGAGTAAGAGTTAAAACATGAGAACACACCTGCATTTCCATTTATTTAAATAGAGGAATACCTTTGGGGGGAAAAATTCATGCCTTACTTTCTCTCAAAACTCCAAACTCAATACTGTGTCAAGCACAGTACTAATAAGCAGCAAAAGTAGGGAAAAGTTTTCTTAGCATTCACCAGTAGAATGTAAAGTAAAAGCAACAAAGTGAAAAGCCCCAGGTGCCAGGTGAAAAGCTGGTGTTGCCTGCTATGGGCTTGCTGTAAACCTAGGACATTTATTCCACAAGAAAGTTCTCATGCTTCATGAGGATGTTATGAGAACCAAGTAAAAGAGAGGATGCAAAAGTTTCTTATGAAAGCCTAGCATAGAGCAGGCAATGCACAGAAGCTGGTTAAGGTCTCCTATCCATCTCATCAATGGGAAAGTGGGTTATACAGCTGTCAAGTTTTGGCTCAGGTCCTACCCTAGCCATGACTAACTAGCATACTGCTCATGTCCTGTGAAAGAGAGGAGGGAATTTAATACAATTAAGTTGAGCAGAACTGGATTGTTGCAAGTCCTCTTTCTTTGTAAAGATGCTATAAAAGCAGCTAAAAAAATCTAAAATGAAATTGGTGGGGAAGTATTTATGCAAGGACAGGCAGGAATTAATGGAACAAAATATTCATGCATACATGCTAAATATATAGTAAGAGACATAGCAAAATTAATGAATAAAAGTAAAATTACTTATTAAATGGAAATAAAAAACATATAAGCCATTTTTTTAACTAATGTATATCTTCACCTTAAATCAAAAGTAATTTCAGTTTGATTAAAAGCTAAATATTTTTTCTAAAAAGTTGAAACCAACTTGTACAGGCTTGCAAATTGAAACAATTGAGCCCTGGCTGGTGGCACAGTGGATAAGGTGCAGGCCTACGAACCCAAAAAAAGGTTGCTGGTTAGATTTCCCAGCCAGGGCATATAACCAGGTTGCAAAACAGGTCTCCAGCCAGGCCCTTAGCTCCCTCTATGCCTCTCTGCCTCTCTCCCTCTCTCTAAAAAAATAATAAAAAATAAAAATTTTAAAGGAAAAAAATTGAAAATAAATACCCAATAAAGTAAAATACACTATATAAAATCACTTATATAAAGCTCATATATATTGTCAAAATGCACTAATCCAGCCATATGAAAATTATTTTTTAAAACCAATTCAATAAAAAATGACATACACGTGAGAGGCAGCAAAGTACCAGGCTGAAGACTATATGGACAGAAACCATGACAGTGGTTTTCTAGAGGATCCCTGACCATTGCCTTCTTAAGGCTGCTTTACAGCTTCTTGCAACAGTTCTTCATAAGATACAGTGTCAAGTACTCTCTCCTCAATCTGGCTGGTTTTCTCTGGATGACATTATCTGTACTATACAGTATCGTGCTCAGAATTAAATACCTAGTTTCCCAGTTGAAGTCTGGCTGAGGGAGAGTAAACTTATGACATGAAGGGAACTCTACTCCATTAATGGATACCCCTTGCTCCATGTTGCCAATACACATCAAGGCTGCCCAGGGAGCACACTTCTAACCACTCAATCTCAGGCATCACCAAGTGGCTCTTTGTCATCTTAATCTTGCTTCATGTTTTCAACACTTAACCAATGTTCTTTCAAAATAAAAGCTTATGGGGAGGGGGACAGAGGGGAGCAAAAAGGGGATGGATGTAATACAACAACAATAAAATTAAAAAAATAAAATAAAAGAATAAAAATAAATAAATAAAAATAAAAGCTTAGAAGTGAAACTTGCATATATGTTTTTGGAAACCAAAAGCATGGTTTCCTGAAATTTTACTATGCTTTAAGTTATAAATGAAGAGGCTGAAATAGTCTATTTATTCTGCCACACTAGAAATAAAACCAGTGCTGACACTGGGGGTTAAAGCATTAAGTACAGTGCTGCTTCAAAGGTAACTGAACTGGTCCTTGAACAAGTCAGATTTTCTGCCATGAGCAAAGCCAGATTTTCAAGTCCTACTCTCTCCAGGAGGAAATAATACAGAGGTTAGTCATTTGAAGTCCTCACAGGCCAAAGCTGAGAGAATACTTAAAGAACTATATTGACCTATATCTTGGTATATAGTAGATGATACTGAACCTAACATGGAGATGCCAATCTCAAGGGCAAGTGGATGGCTTATGAGGAGAGTGCTAAGTAGCCATGATAGCTGCATTCTAACCTCAGCCAAGTCTAAGAACTATGTACCTTCTGTTTATGAAACTTGTTGAGACACGAAAACAGAAAAGGCATTAATGCTAATATCCAAAAGCATTGGTATTAGCATTAATGAACATAAAGATCTCTTCAAATTAACGAAGCAATTATTTATTTTTTCAAAAATTTTCATAAGACAGACAAAACTAAAGCCAGAATTTTTATACAAGTGACTAATTTAGTCAGTGTGCCAAAGTGATTTTACCAATTTTTGCTAAGAAACGGTCAACCATCTCTCCAACCATTGTGAACATAGACCAATTTCAAGCAAGATTCATGAATATTTAAAAAAAAAAAAAAGGTAAAACTTATCTTTCGCTGACTAGCTTATTTCACTTAGCATAAACTTCTCCAGGTCCATACATACTGTCTCAGAAAGACAAATGCCATATAATTTTACTCATATGTGAAATCTAATGAACAAACTGAACTAGTAAGAAAAATAGAGATCGACCCCCATAGATAAAGAGCAGGATGACAGCAAGGGGTGGGGAAGGGTAGAGGGTGGAGAAATTGAGCAAAGAGAAAAAAGGACTCATGGATGTGGACAGCAGTGTAGTGATCATGGGGTACAGGGATACAAGGGGAGAAAACGGTAATGGAAAAAAGTGGAGTAAAACAATTTTTTTAAAGATTTAATTTATTATTTTTAGAGAAAGGGGAAAAGAGAGAGAGGCAGAGAGGGAGAGAAATATCAATGTATGGTTGCCTTTCACCTGCCTCCAGCTACAGCCTGGCTGGAGACCTGGCTTGCAACCTGGTTATGTGCCCTGGCTGGGGATTGAACCAATTACCTTTGGGTTCGCACGCTGGTGCCTTATCCACTGTGCCACCAGCCAGGGCCTAAAAATTTTTTTAAAGAAGGTAAAAACTATTGACAGGCAAACGTGGACATGCAACTGGTATACATTTTTTATCTCAAAATGAAGGATCCAAATGAATAATCAACATTTATTATTAAGAGAAAAGTAAGCATGCATGTACTCTAATTCTATCAATAATAATTGGATATTAATGTTCAGAGCTAGGTATGGTGGGAAATATGAAACCCTATGCTCCTTTAAGATCACATTAGACTAGAATGGGCCCCATGACAATGGACCTCCTAAATTTCCTTTTCCATGGTTTTTATTTTAAAAAGTAAAGCCATACGAATGAGAACTATTTTGGAAAATAGAGCTAATGAAGCGACTTTTTTAGAACAGTCAACAATGAACAGAAAACTCAGATGTTGAACAATGGGAATTGAAAATCAGTGCATAAATTCTTTTCCCTTCCTATTAATGGACGACTACTCTATGACACAGTGGTGTCTGTAGACTTTATGAAAATGTGCTATGAAAGCAAGCTATCATTGTACTTGTTAGAAAGTTGTGGCCAGTTTAGTTAAGTACCCTTTTGTATTTACCCTCTTCCCTTCTGTGTCACATTCTTATTTTTCCTTCATTCCTATGTATTCTAGGTACGTTTCTCCTTCCAATCAAAGGCATAAATTCCTGCATCAGGCCCTCTTTTCTCAGTAATCTAGTCTAAGACAAACACCTGCGTTGTACTAGGCTTGGTTAACAAAGGCCCACTTCCCTGACTTACAGGAATCACTTTAATAAAAGTATCAGAGCCCTGGCTTGTGTGTCTCAGTGAATTGAGTGCAAGGCTGTGAACCAAGAGGTCACTAGATAGACTCTGGTCAGGGCACATGCCTGGGTTGCAGGCCAGGTCCCCAGCTGTGGGCATACGAGTGGCAACCAACTGATGTTTCTCTCCCTCCCTTACTCTCTCTCATCCCCTCTCTTTGAAAATAAATAAATACAATCTTAAAAAAAAAAAAAAAAAAAAAATCAGAGTGCACTTCACTTGGACTGATTTCAGGATCTATATTTACAGAAATTTGTAAAATAAGACCACAACTCTGCTATAAATAGAATACTAAATGATATTCTAAATAGTTTAAGAATTTTAGCCCTGGCTGGAGACACAGTAGATAAGGTGTCAGCCTGAGAACCCAAAGGTCACTGGTTCGATTCCCCAGCCAAGGCACATAACCAGGTTGCAAGCCAGGTCTCCAGCCAGATCCATAGCTGGAGACAGGTGAAAGGCAACCACACATTGATGTCTCTCTCCCTTTCACCTCTCTGCCTCTCTCCCTTCCCCTCTCTCAGAGAATAATAAATAAAATCTTAAAAAAAAAAGAATGTTAGTTGTTTGGGCTCAGTGCAAAAGTATTGTGCAAAATTAATCACTTGAGATAATTCTATGATAAACTCAGACCAAGCTGGGATGTCTTGCAACCAAACATGCCCCTTAGAGTTTAAACCTTGAACCAGTAACAGTCCTACATCCAGTCCCCAAAGCTAAGCCTACCTCCAGAAAATAGTGAAATAGGTAAAACAAAAGACTCCATTTTCTAAGTCTGTTTTATAAAACAGTAGCCATATCATGTTCATGCAAAAGCTATATGACTGCTACCTTCAAATGAAGCCTTCTAGCATGTTCTTAGCAGGTGAGAGAAGTCTTTTAGACACACCCAATAAAGATTAAAATTTACAATAGTAATGAAATGATATGGTATCTAGGATTAGCTTCAAAATAATCTCAGATGAGGGAAAAGAACAGGTGTAAAGATAAAACAGGAGTGGCTATAAGTCAAATCATTACTGAGGTTAGATAATATATCTGTGGAGGTTCATTATAGTATTCTTGTTACTTCAGTATGTGTTTAAATTCTTTCATAGTAAAATGTTTTAAAATTAAAAGTATATATTTTTAGTTATAATAACAATTCCCACTATCCTAAGGCTAAAAAAGTTATGCAACTTAACTGTGTTCACTTCATTTCTTAGTTAAATGCCCTACCCTCATTTTATTTTATAAAATTAAAATGTAGCCAACTCTTCAGAATCAAGAAAAAGGCCATCTTCAAGCTAGCCTCAGCCAGTATGTTTAAGGTTTCATGTGGGTTGAAGTGTCTTAATCCCTGCTCAAATTTTTATATACCTACACAATTTAACACATATCTGAGTTCTTCAATTAGCTCTTCAGAAACATAAAAAGGTGACTAGTGGATGCAAAACTAATAGTGCTACTTGGTTCGGACTTACTAGAAACTGTTTACACTGGAAATCTAACTTGTGAATGCCTGAGGTAACTGCACAAGTACAATATTTGCATTTGCCTAAGGAAAAGAACTAAAAATACAATATCTACTGCTCTGAATATCAGCTCATAGCCATACACCGATATGCTGCACATTAATAATACCATCATTATTTGTATAGCACTAATTGAGTAACCTCAAAAGACAAATGGAACGCAACCAGATTTTAATTCTCAAATCATCCCCCTGAAGAGTGCCAAGTGTTGGGAGAATTGACACTTGAACAATGTGATTCCAAACCTGGGAACATTTCACATGCTCAGACTCTTCATAGTGAAGAGATAGGATCTAACTCTCACTGGGAAAACTGTATCTAGACAAATTCTATCATTTTAATACATTTACTTTTTGTTCTTTAAAAAACAAGGTATAATTGAAATTAGATTGGCACCCAAAAGTCCAGTATCCCAGTATATTTTTCCTGTGTACTGGAAACTTTGAGAACTATATTATTTAACTATACAACAAGATGACAAGTTGGGGGTGCAGGGAGGGCCACATTATAGTGGAGGAAAAGATCTTAATACTCTGTCACCAACCTATTACTTTACTGAAATATTTTTTTCTCCCAGAGCTCTCAGGAACAGTTTTGTCCAGATTCAAGTCAAAGTCTTCAGCACCTTCTGAGGAACCCTGCTCCATGGTTTAGCAGGACCAAGTTCTGGGGAAGATTCCATTGTTCCAAATCTATCTACCACCCAAATGCACTCTGAATCTTCACAGAGATGACTGAGTGCTTTTTTCTAATGGTTTTCAACTTAGTCTTTTTCAGATATAAAATTCTGTGACTTTAGTATATGTCTGCTTTGGGTACCAAAAGATAGTGCCAGAGTTCCTAAAGATTTCATGCAAATACTAGAACTGCCTAATTTTCTGCAAGGAGTAACTCCAGCTCTGACTAGTTACCTCCAGTGACTGCTGCATCCTCCTCCGTAGAAGCAATCTTAAAAGTAATTATTGACTATTATCCTGTCACTTCATGCATTTTTCTCCCTTGAAAGTAGCTCCTTTTCTTACAAATCAACATGCACTTCCTAGGTTCCGCCTTGACTCCATTGCTTTAGCTTACTTATTGCTCAATGGACTCTCCTCCTTCAACTCAGAAGCCAAGGTTGGCTCTGCCATCAGTGGCCAAAGGACATGCAATGCTTCTTTAAAATATCATGGGACATTTTCACACCTATAAGCATACTGACACATACCAATTTCCTGACTCCCACATACCAAACCCCATTCAGAATCAACCAACTCTTCAAGTCCAGCATTAAAGTCATCAGCACATTTAAGCCTTCACTGATTTCTTCATTCACATTATTTTCTGTTTTCATTGCTTTCTCATAGTCAATACCTATGTCTCCCTTATGGTGTGACAACTGTCTACCTTATAACTGTATCTATAACTATGTACCTACCTGTAAGCTCCCTGCTCAAGAAAACTATGATTAATTTATATGTCTCCGTAGCAGTTTTCTAGATATTTTTTACCACGGCCCAGAATAAGAAATACAGTTTACCTGAGATAGAGTATGTATAGAAAGCACATGAAAGCATGCACAAGGGAAACAAGTTTTCTGAAATGAACTGACCCTAACGCACGTGAAGTATTTATTCTTGCTGGTCATATCATAACCATTTATCTGATTTATGACCTATTACATGACCCATTTTGGTAACACCCTCAGAGTACGTAGTACAGGGTTTCTCACGTAGTGTCAATAAGTCCTAAAAAAAAAATAATAATAAGTGAACCAGCCTACAAAAAGAAATTTACTTTTTTCACAACCATATTTGTCACTTAATAAAAAAATTCCCTGTAAAATGCTAGACAAAAACTAATATCCTGCTCAAAGGTTAAGCAATGAGATCTGGTTTTACAATCTTCAGAGTAGGTCATGCTCACTTTTTGACCCTCAAACTTCACCAATACTGCCCTTCTCATTCCCCAGTCAGATTATTATAATAAAAATTTTACTTTAATCCTCATTTTGAAATCAAGTACACATGTCTACTATTTTCAACAACAGTTTATGTCTTAAACGGAGCAAGTGATTGATACTTGACATCAATTGTTTAACCAATCAAAGAAACCAAAGATTTGAGCACTCTTCCTCTGTTTTTTATTTACTTCAAACATTAATTGATTCATATTATCAAGAATGTGTAAAACCTCGTCTACAGCTTTCGGAAAATCATATCCTCCTGGATGTGTGTAGATTCAAATTTACACAAACCACGTAAGAATCTTTGTAGAGCTAGAAGGCCAACCATCCCTCACGTGTCCATAGGATGATGGTAGCACTTTGCTCACCCTCAAATGTTATTAACATTCACTGGAGATTTCATCAGACCCTCAAATGAAAATTTAGTCTATATAAACTTCCCTGAAATCATCCAACTTGATGAATTAAACCTATACTATCTATTAAACTATCTTCCACTCATTCTGGCCCCAGAACTCTGATTCTCTTCTAGCTCTGCTCTTATAAAAACAAATATCAAAACAGTATCAACAATTTGTGTCATCACAGCTTGTATAAAGAATGCCTCTCCAAATGTTCACTGCTTGGGTTGTTTTTCCAATAACATATTGCAAATACCTTGCAGAACATAAGATAAGCACTTAACTTATCTTAGCGAGTAATATATAAACTTGAGGTTGTTTTCAAATGATACAAATAAAGACTTATAGCTGAAACATTTTTTTCAGGTAGAAGAGTTTTAGCAAGTAGTTTATCTCAAATTATAAATTTTAGATGTCCACAACTAAGCAATCTTTGAAAAGATTAAAATGTTGAAAAAAATCAAAGAGATACATTGGCTTTCCATTGAGAAATGTTACTGAAAATGATCACAGCCCACGATTCTCAAGTATTCTTAATAACTAAGAATGCCCATGGCTTTAGGCTTCTGTTATAATAATAAAAAGCCTGAACACTGAAATCTCCAGCCCATTCTCCTGTTAGGTACAGGCTCAGGAATTCTCCCCATCACCCAGAACCAGTAGTAAATGCAGTAGACACTGAATTGTTCCTACTGCAACGTGCTGTTGACTGTAAATCAGGAGACATATGGTCTTGTCCCTACTTGGGCTATACTGCGATGAGAACCCTGGGCAAGTCATTTTTGCTTTGAACCTCATTTCCTCCCTGTAAAATCAGGAGCTGAGATGAATTCAGTATTCTCACACCTGGTTTCACAGATCACATGGGATGCTGTTATAAAGTACTGATGTTCAGGCCCATTGCAGAACAATTGGATCAGGACCTCTGGAGGGTGAAACCCTGACATCTGTATTTTGTAAACTATCTACTCCTGATTCTACATTATATCCAGGGCTGATGGCCCAGATGATCTTTGAGGTTTTTCTCAACACTTTCTAAGGTTCTCTGTCCAAGAAAATCAAAGAGTAAGACCACTCAAGCCACAACTCCCACAAGCTGCCACATTTCACAAAGCCTCATTAATGCCACAACTGAAGAAGAGACACCAACTCCTCTTCTAATAGTCATACGGTCACCAGCATCTGAAGCTTGAAAACAACTAGGAAATGTCAGTAAATCGGTTTCATGGTGAACATATCATTTCTAGAAAGCTTAGAAGTGATAACTAGGGCTAAAAACATGACAGGAAATAATAAATAAGTAAAAATTAAAATTGTCCAGGCCCTGGCTGGTGGCTCAGTGGATAAGGCACCGGCCTGCAAACCCAAAGGTCACTGGTTTGATTCCCAGCCAGGGCACATGGCCAGGTTGTAAGCCAGGTCTCCAGCCAGGTCTGTAGCTGGAGGCAGGTGAAAGGCAACCATACATTGATGTCTCTCTCCCTCTCTGCCTCCCTCCCTTCCCCTCTCTCTAAGAATAATAAAATCTTTAAAAAAAAAAATTGCCCAATCCTACTCTAGGTAACTCTACCTCATTGTCATTTTAAAAACATACATTTTGGCAGGCAGAAGGTTTTTGAAGAAGGGAGAAGATGGGACTTAAAAAATGGCAAGGAATATAACGCACCAAAGACAAGCTGATAAATTCTATAATAAACAAATATTTCAGTCAGTCAATGAAAAATTAAGGGAATTCAGTGAATTGCAGTTAAAAAAGTAGAGTAGGGCTAGATTATTTTAAAAATAAATAAATAAAGGTAACATAAAAATGAGACCAAATGAGGAATACCAAAAACCCCACACAAGTTTTCAGATGCCACTGTAACAGCAGTCATTTCAGGGGTTAAAGGCAGAAAAGTTAAGTGTCCACATTAACCAACAGGTTACAAGGAAGCTTACAAAAACTAAAATGACCTACGGTCCATTTCAAGAAGTGTTGACCCTGACAGCTCACTGGCATAGAGCCTAGAGGGCGGCAGACAGAGACATATTTAAGAAAAACTAAAAGTGAAATGCCACCTGCTGCTTTCACAGGTTCACAAAGGCCATGTGAGATTTGAGTGACAAAAGGAAGGCTCACTTCAAATCATGAGACAATTCCACCATGCTTACTAAAGAGAGCTGTTTCCAGTCATTTCAGAGGTGCCCTGAATGCTTTTTAAGGTAAGTATTGTGGACAGGAGTCTCCTGAGATTATTAAGCACGAAATACATGTTCAAGGCCACTGCCTTCAAGCAGAGTATGAGAAAGTTGTTTTTACTGAAAAGTAAAAGCATTAGGTGCAGAAGTGGCAGACAACTCCCACTCCCCACCAGATGGGACATGATAGAAGCAAATGCAATAACTCATTAGAAATTAAAGAGAGAATTGTTGGGATGACGGAACTGATAGCAAATCATTGCATCCATTCTATATCATAAATGGCTGGGGAATTCTTCATCCTTTTACCCTGACGTACGCATGTGCATGTGTATGTTTTTGTGTACCACCTGAGCCATTATATATTTATTTCTTGTAGTCTATTTTCTTCATTTTCACAAGGTAAAATTCAGAAGGACAAGGACTTTAGAAGGCTGATCACCAGTCCTAAAACAGTACTTAGCACATGACAGGTTCTCAAACGATGCACAACTGCCTAAATGAAGGAATGAATAAATGAATGAATGAATGAACGCTATCTTTTTTTCATGAAAAAAATGAATTTATTCATGCATAGTTTTTTTTCACAAAAAATCTATGAGAAAAATCTAGTTCAGGTATGATAATACATGTTTTCCAGTTAATATGTAATAAAAAAGGCAGACATAAGCTATTGATGCCAAGTGTAGGATTTAGATGCATAGCTAAAGTTAGGACTATTTTGTCCATAACTGTGTTTTAATTTCTCAAAATTTACCTCTATACCTCTTAGTTTTTCAAAATAAACATAAAGCCAAACACACCCATATATATACTGATTATTTGTATTGGAAGAAGAAAAAGTAGCTCAACCATATCAATGTTGTGCAGGGTGAAAGTGCCATCCTTATAGCTTAAAGTATTAAAATCATTTTGTTATTCTATTTCCAAGAAGTAAAAAGTATCTGAATTTCCAAAGATGAAATTTCCAGATTGGAACATTTTAATGAAGAAAGAAAAAACACAGATTCCAAAGAGGTTTGAGGCAGATTTAAAGGTGTATTTTGAAATTATGCACTGTGCCCTGGCTGGTGGCCCAGTGGCTAGGTGCCGTCTTGCAAACCCAAAGGTCAATAGTTCGATTCCCAGGCATGGCACATAATCAGGTTGCAAGCCAGGGTCCAGCCAGGATCCAGCCAGGATCCAGCCAGGATCCAGCCAGGTCCATAGCTGGAGGCAGGTGAAAGGCAACCATACACTGATGTTTCCCTTCCTCTCTGTCTCTCTCCCTTCCCCTCTCTCTGGAAATAATAAATAATATCTTTTAAAAATAAATAAAATAAAATAAAATTATGCACTGTATCTTCAAAGGGAAGAATCTCTAGGGAAAGTAGGTAGGGGGAGATGGAGGAGGGTACAAGAGGGGAATAAATGGTGATGGAAGGAACCTTGGGGTGGTGAACCCACAATACAATATACAGATGATATATCATAGAATTGTACACCAGAAACTTATACAATTTTATTAACCAGTTCACTCTAATAAATTCAATAAAAAAAGAATCTCTCCTGAAAGTACATTCTTTATACACATGCTGACAAAATTAAGGACACATCATCCTTTGCTGAATGAGAGCTTATTAGAAGTGCTAGTGTGAACTACTTCCTTTTGTTCCCTGGAGAAAAGCTAAAGCTTGAAAAATACTCTGTTAATGAATCATCTTAGGCTTGCAAATTTAAATTTTAAGTCAGTAAGATTGATAAATTAAGGTTCTGATGGCAATATGATTCTTTCCTGTCATACACATGGTAGAGCTATAACAAGAATACTTGTTTCCCTCTTAAGGAATGGGGAGGGCTGATACAAGGCTGAGATTTGGCATTGCTAATTAGGAATGTCTGCAAAAGAAGTTCTGAAGTGTTCTGTGCTGCTGAAGCCAGCATAGCAGAGAAAGATACATAAGACTCAGGCTACCATCCTCTCCTTAGCCAGGCAGTAAAATCATAACAGCCCTTCATATCTGTTCAGCAATTATAATTTACAATTCCCTTTTGCACACAATATATCATTTGAAGTAGAAGCACCGGCCAATACTGTTTATCCCCATTTGGTAAGTGGAGAAACTGAGTTTAACAGGGTAACTGACTTCTTCATGTCACAGCCTGTAAGTGATGAAGACAGGCCTCAAAAACCAGGCCCACACACTTTTTTTCTGTGTACAATACAGCCTTCAACTGCAGCTATATAGGCAAGAACTTGCCTTTTGCTCTCTCACTTCATTTATATTATTTTCAATAATAAACAGGGATTGCCATTTTTGTAGTTGGGATAAGGGTAAATGAAGGAAAGCCCAGGTATAGAAGTGGCTTTTCTCCTCTTAGCAAATACTATGGGTTCCTTTGTGTGTGGGTGAGTCAGTCCTAAAGGCGTCCAAAATGAAGTTCAAATAGTGAAAATCACATTCTGAGAAGACAGATCACAAGCTATCTTCAATGCCTTATCCATTTGCCTCAATCTTGCCTTTGACAGAGAAGAGAAACACATATTTCTTAGAATGTTTTGTGTCATCTCCAAAATGGTTTTACAGACACATAAACCCCGTCCATGCGTTCTTCAGCAATGCAGCTCTGGAAGGCAATCAGCCTCCTCTGGGTTACTGGGAGGCTCAGCTGCTTTATAAAGAAAATTCACACTCAAAGGACAAAACAACTCATTCTGACATACAACAGAAAAAAAATTAAAAAGAGAGAGAAGGCAGCTTGGCAGAACAGTTTCCGTAAAAGGGGCATTATATTTTTAAAATGGATGCACAGAACTTGATTCTTAAGTTTAGAAAATTCCTGATGGTGAAAGTATGAACTCAAGCCACAGCTACATAACTATCAGAGCAAGAAATTCACAAGAGTCCTACTTTGAGAAGTATTTCCCTTGGCCACATGCAACACGTTACAGGGCATGGTGTTGCCCAGGCTACCCATCTGTCACATTAACGTATAGACAATGTCAGGATCTGAAACAAACTATTCACTATCTAAGCATCAGATTCTGGCAAGAAAAAGGGAAAGAAGAATAAGGGAGAATAGCTGCATGGATGGTTGATAGAGGGGTTAAAGAAATGCAATCATTAGTGTAGAAGGAGAAGAAATAAGGAACACATTTAACTTTGCATAGTCATTCTGAGCCCTGACATCAGGGCTCACAACTCCAACTGTCCTTCCATTATGACCCAGTGATGCATGTTCATGATCCATTCACTAAATATACTGTTCAGTCCTAACACTGTCCCCATTCACAAAAAGCCTACTTTCTAAGACCCAGAAGCATTGCCTAATGTCTCTGATCAGAAGAAACAATAATCTTATCTCCCTTCTGTTGCCATCAGGCTTGGCCAAGTGCTCGCCTGTAATTCATTTCACATATTTTAAATGTTCTCCATTAAGTTATTAGCTTTTCCTGATAGGAATTATGTCTTGTTTCTTGATAAATGCCAAAGCATCTGATTGGAATAGAGGAGGGTTTTAGTAGTATGTCATTAAGTTGAATTCAAATATTAAAAGACTCCTTCTAGCACTAACAAACTAGATTTAGAAGTCTGCCTATCTCACTTAATCAGTTATTCTTTCATTCATTAAGCAGTTATTTACTAAGTCTTATTGCCTGTCACATATTTTTACATCGATCCATAAGATACAGCATGTGTGGAGATAGCAGTTGAGCCTTGGACGATGGAAGACAGTAATCCAATAAGCACATACATATGAAATTAGAAATTGTGATAACTGTTGCAATAGATACATTTAGGAGAGTTTGAGGACATCCTTTGAATGCTAGAACTGCACCTTTCAAGAATCAGTTATCAGACCACAGAGGCAACTGTAATGAAAATAAGATGAGTCTGAAGGCCCCTCTATTGTGACAAATGCAGATCCATTATAGTTTTATTTTTATAAGGAACTTAAGCAACATTACAAAAGAAGAAGCAAATGTTTTAACATTAACCAATGCCCATGCTTCTAAATTATCATCTAATTATGCAGATATATATTATGATAAAAGACTAACAACTGCCTTACGATTCAATCCTTGCTGTAGAACACACTACAGAGTTGCATTTTCTGAAGCTTCCCATGCACAAAATGGAGACTGTAATCTCTGTTGTAACAACAAGACAAGATTGATGTGTAAAGATTCAATGGGAGTGAAGCAGAAACACATTTTGAAAAGTGTATATTGTTTGGAAAAAGCATGTGATAAAGTACAGCACCCATTTATGATAAAAATGCTTAGCAAGGTAGGAATAGAGGGGGCATACCACAACACACTAAAGGCCATATATGAGAAATCTGCAGCCAACATCATATTCGATGGACAAAAACTAAAAGCCTTCCCCTTAAGATTAGGAATAAGACATGGGTGGTAAACTATATTACAAAGCCATTGTAATCAAAACAATCTAGTACTGGCATAAGAATAGACATATAGATCAATGGAACAGAGTAGAGAGCCCAGAAATAAACCCAGGTCTCTATGGTCAATAAATAATTGACAAAGGAGGAACAAGCATAAAATGGAGTGAAAATAACCTCTTCAAGAAGTACCATTGGGGGAACTGGACAGGACATGCAAAAAAATAAAACTAGCCCTGGCTGGTAGCTCAGTGGATAGGTGCCTGCCTGCTAACCCAAAGGTCACTGGTTCGATTCCCAGCCAGGGCACATAACCAGGTTTCAAGCCAGTTCTCCAGCCAGGTCCATAGCTACAGGTAAGTGAGAGATAATCATACAATGATGTTTCTCTATCTCTCTGCCTCTCTCCCTTCCTCTTTCTCTGAAAATAATAAATTTTTAAAAAAATAAAATTTAAAAATATAAATAAAACCAGCTTACACCATACACCAGAATAAACTCAAGATGGATAAAAGATTAAATATAAGTCATGCCACCAAATAAGTCCTAGAAGAAAACATTGGCAGTAAAATTTCATATACCCCAAGTAAAAATATTTTCACTAATATTTCTCCGAAGGCAAAGGAAATAAAGGAAAAAATAAACAAATGGGACTACATCAAACTAAAGTTTCTGCTCAGCTAAAGAAAACATTAGTAAAATGAAAAGGGAAACATCTATATGGGAAAACATATTTGCCAATGATATGCCAGAGAAGGGTTTGATCTCCAAAATATATAGAGAACTTATACAACTAACACCAGAAAGACAGAAAACCCAATTACAAAATGGGCAAAAGATCTGAACAGACACTTCTCTGAAGAGGACATGCAAAGGACCCATAAGCATATGAAAGGATGCTCAATATCACTAGCCATCAGAGAGATACAAATTAAATCAACAATGAGATACTAACTCATAACTGTCAAGATGGCCATCATTAACAAATCAATAGACAACAAGTGATGGCAAAGATGTGGAGAAAAGGGAATCCTGGTGCACTGTTGGTAGGAATGAAGACTGGTACAGCCATGGTGGAAAACAGTATGGAATTCCTTCAAAAAACTAAAAATAGAACTGCAATTCTATTTTGACCCAGCAATTCCACTGTTAGGACTATACCCAAAGAACCTAAAACACCAACAGAAGAACCTACGCACCCTTATGTTCATACCAGCACTATTCACAGTAGCCAGTGCTGGAAACAGCCTAAGTGCCCATCAGTGAATAAATGGATCAAAAAACTGTGGTACATTTATACAATGGAATAGTATGCAGCAGAAAGAAAAAAGGAACTCCTACCTTTTGCGAAGCATGGATGGAACTGGAGAATATTATGCTTAGTGAAATAAGCCAGGTGGCAAAAGATAAATACCATATGATCTCACACAATGTAGGAACTAATGAATAAAACAAACAGACAAGCAGAAGGACACTAGAGACATGGAAACAGGGAGCAGAAGGACAGTGACTACAGAAGTGGGGGAAAGGGAGGGAGGAGGAAAAGAAGAGGAAGAGCTTAGTCAAAGAGGTGGTATGAATGACCCATGGACATGGACAAAGAGTAGGGGATAGTGACTGTGGGAAAAGGGATGGGGTAGGTCAGGCAGGGGAGGAAAATGGGGGGGAAATGGAACAATTGTAATACAACAACAATAAATTGATTTTATTTTATTATTTAAAAAAATACTTTATTTTTATTTTTTAGAAAGAGGGGGAGGGAGGGAGAAAAAGAAGGAAGGAAACATCAACATGTGGTTGCCTTTCGCACGCCCCCAACCAAGGACCTGGCCCACAACCCAGGCACATGCCCTGACTGGTAATCGAACTAGGTATAGCTACTACCCTTTGGTTCCCAGGCCAGTGCTCAATCCACTGAGCCACACCAGCCAGGGCAATAAATTAATTTTAAAAAAGAAAAGTTTATATTGTCCTGTGCAAAAGTATGTCAACCCAGAAGCCTGGTATGTGTAAATATATATGCATATATTCATATATGTATGCATTGTATATATGCATGTATGTAGCTAGATTTCTCATTATGTTACAATTATTATTTTTCATTGAAGTCATTTTTCAGTCACTTTATTGCCATTCTTGACATAAGATTTTCTCTGCCAGCAAAAGATGGCATAAGGAGGAAAGAGGATGTCAAAGTCTTTCTGCCTGTCTCTTCTGCTCACAGCCAGAATAAAGAAACAACACATGACCAAGGACCTGTAATGATGGCACTGATTAATATAATCTCCGCTAAAATCAGTGTCAGCAGTAAGGATCAGGAAAAATTCTAAGATTTAACAATACCATGAGTTGGCATCAAGGGGGAAATTGTAGCATAATTTTACTTAATGTTTTGTCAGCAATCACACCAGAATATGAGCTGCATACAACTGAAACAGCACATTTACATCCAGTTTCCTATGTAAAGAAGGCTGACATGAAATCCTAGACTGCATGCCTCTTCTCTTTCAAATGTAAAGAACTAAAAGAGAATCCTAGAAGGAAATGCTACCTCTCCATCAGCTGCGATAAAACCATGTATTAATGACAGCATTCAGTAAATGCTTATTAAGTGCCAGGCACTATTAAAAGAACTTTCAGTATAATATTTAACCTTCACAACACCTAGGACGTAGGAATTAGTATCCTCTTTTTTACAGAAGAGAACTCTTGAGACTCAGAGAAGTTCATTAAATTGTCTAAGATTACACAGCTAGCATTGACTGAACAATCTTTTATCTGGCAAAATGCTAGGAAGCCAGAAAAGAAAGTGGAAGCCGAGTCAAAAGAGAGGCATACCTGATCCAGAAATAAGTCATCCACTGGTTCTACTCAATTTTCACAGAAACTCAGACAGGAACATGAATTACTACAATCCAAGGCAGAAAAATATAAGTACCACAAGAAAAACACAGTTAGGTTCCATATCAGTGTTGATGTGTATCTGGGCATGTGGTGGGGACTGGTGAGATTAATTCCACACACAAATAAGTAACTATGTAACCTTATTCTTCACAATTTTACAAACATCAGCTGGCCTTGATTCCTTTAGGAAATGCCCATGGGCTACGTATCCTCTAAGTCCTGTTTCCTTCTGGGTGGGCAATTCAGTAGTACAGTTCACAGTAAACAGACTGGAAACTCCCTGAGAGCAAGTACTCTATCTGTACTGTGTCTTCAGTGCCTAGGATAGTGTCTAGTACACAGAAGTGCTGAAGAAATATCAATTCAGGCATTGAAGAAATTAATGTATAAATTAATTAAAACCTGAGCAAAGGAATGAGTACAGAAATATAAAGCCAATTATACACCATTAAAAAGAACAGACTACACTAGAGTTCATGAACTCTAATTCCCTAACTGCTAACGGCCCGTCCCTGAGGTATCTTTGCAAAGGTGAGAGCCAAGGCACTTTTGCTAGACAGCAAGTGGGAGTTCTTGTAACAGGGAGCCCACGTCAGTGACCTAAGTGGTCTGTGATTTCAAGAATACCAAGAAGCAAAACATGAACTTTTGTATTATTCACCATGGTGGCAGGAAGCACCGAGAGAACCACAAAAGCTGTATTATCTAGAACTTTCTTGAGAGCTATAAAGTAACTCATTTGCAGAAGTTGTTGATTTTGTACATTGGGACTGTTTGGTGAGATTGAGGAAGCAAATGATGGCTGACTTCCTGGAGTGAGTCATGGCTGTAACCCCCTTTGACAGTATTAATAGACCGGGGAAAATTTCCAGGAAACATCAATTACCACAACCACCAAAATAGAAAAGGCAGCCAGTGATTTAATCACTAAACTTTAGGGGAGACTACTCTCTTTATAAGAAAAAGAAAACAGTGAATCAAACTAACACATTTTGAAACTAGTTAACAACATCCTTTCACAGAGTTATCTTTTAATCCTATACAAAGACTTTGCTTTAGCAAAATGACCATACATACTCAGGGCTAATTACAGTTGAACCAAGGTTCTGATGTCAAGATTAGACCTTCAAGGCATAGACAAATACATTAAGTAATTTATTCATCCATTCATTACTTCCTTAACACCTTAAATTAATAGGCAGGTAATGGGTACCTGCAATATGTTACAGATTCATACTCCCTAAGAATCAAAGAACTAAATAATAGAGGTAATAACTACAATAAATGTCCTCATCTCTTCTACTTTTGTGGCTAAAGTTCTTCACACTGTTTGTAGGTTATACTGACATTAGGGTTAAGAGATGAATTCAGTTCTGTAACTTCAGAAAGTGCTAGGGGCCTTGGGTCAATCCAACAGGTCTAAAAACCTAAGGAATGTTAATACTACTCTGAAAGTGAGCCATATCTGCCTTCATAGTTTCATCACCTTACTAACCTGACAGCATAGGGCAGTAGCCACATGTTCAAGCTCTGGGACCAGATTGCCTGGATCCGAAGCCTAATTATACTATTTAATAACCACTTGACTTAAAGCAAGTTACTACAAGTCTTGCTGCCTCAATTCCCTCATTTATCAAATGGAAATGAATAGCACTATTTCACAAGATTATTGAGAATTAATGAAATTAATTCTAATTAAATTAGAATTAATTAAGTTAATTGGGAGATATATACATATAATACTTGAAATAGTATCTGGAACATATTTAACAATTCAGAAAGTTTTACTATTATTCTCACTATTATTATGACTACCACAGTTGGTGCAAGATTGGAAATTTTCATTATTCTACAAAAGAATAGAATCAGTTCTCCCCAGCTGTATAGCTATGGCTCTGCTCATATATTCCAACTGATCTCTGCTCGCTCAGCTACCCTCATTAGAACCAAATTACCAAGTCCAGCCCAAAATAATATTTTAAGATTCTAATTAGACCACCTCTTTCTCACCACCGTTGATTTGCATCCATTGCCTGTTTAAATTCAATATGTGTGGATGAAGCAATAGCCTGCCCATCCCATCATCATTCATCTCCAGCACATAAAAATCTTCTAACAGAACCAATTCCAAACATCATTTTTGGCCCCCAAGTACTTCACCACAGCTGTTGTAATTAGTACAGAATGAAATTTAATTAAAAGGCTATTTTGGCAAGTAATAGTAATTAGCTGGTAATAAACATTCCAATTTCTTCAGCATGCTATCTCCTCAAAAAGCTACATAACCGTGAAGACCTTCACTATGCTCTCTAACAGAAACACACAGGAAGTAACATACTGACCAACAATATGGTAATAGTTAATAAATTCTGGAATGCCCATTCCATGGACTATGCCATTGCTAAGTACAAGTGGAGAAATTCTTATTTTATAGTATTAAGTTTTAAAAATGCAAAACTATGTCTCTCCCTGATTATATATAAAAACTACAGATGCATGTTGCTGAAGGCTAAATTGGTACATAAAAAATTGTATTGATGTATTAGGGTGATAAAATTGTGGGTATGCCTTTTAAGTGAATTTGGTTTCCTGTTCTTATAAAATAGACGGTGCACCTTTTCAAATGTGTGGGAAAATCTGCATATTTACCTAAGTGCACAAAGCAAATATATCCAAGGAAGAATTATATAATTGGAATATATTAGAAAATTTCAAGTGTATAACTTAATCACCCGAGGAGCAGAAACTTTTCCTTCTGAAGGATACGCAAGCACTCCCCGGATGGTATCTAGGCATTACTTAGCATGTTACTCAAATGCAGACACTTGAAAAGGAAGCTTTCGTATCCTCCTGGATCCATTGAGGCCTGAAGCCTACAGAAGAAGCAGCATGCCTAAGTTTTCCTCATCAGTAGCATCAAGTGCTATTTCAGAATGTGCTCACATCAAAGAGCATCATCTTAATTTCTAATAGTTACCATGTGAATAACTATGTAAGTGGCTGAGTGAGATGTGGTCCCTAATTCCAAAGAGATTACATCCTTACTTCCTAGTGTGGGTCAAAGCCCCAGGCTTCCGAAAGGCTGGTAGAGTCCTTATCTTTCCTCTCTTCAATTCTCTCTTCTATACCTAGGAGACCCAAGGATCCAATGACCTCATGCTCCCATCATAATCACTTAGTTCTATTTCTGCAGACCACCTCACCCCAAACACTGCCTGCTTTCCACCTACCCTCCCACCCCACATTGCTCACCCCTTAGGGAATCTGTACCTGTCCTATCCTTAGAACCCAGGTACTTTTGACTACCCAAACCTAAAAATTAGCATTCCTTATCATAAATCTTACTGAACGTAACATCTGGATTGTTTTCTAGTTGGTTCATTAGTCTTTAAATCTAAAAATAAAATAAAACTTTGAATCTTTAAAACACAGATTCCAGACCTTAAGTTTGTGTTGTTTTTTCCCAAAGCAATTAATAGTACGGGACATATACTGGATCCTTAAAAAAACAATAATTATACTTGGAAGATATCAACAACAGGAGCTATTAAAAAATGTACCCATACTTCTCAACTAATACCTGAACTGAACACTGCTATGATCAGAACAGGGTATCTGGGGAGTGTTAAATCAGTGAGATACTACATTAAACACCTGAGACAGAATAAAAGATCTGCTTCTGCATACTGCGCTCTGACATACTAGTAACCCCATGTCTCTCAGTCTGTTTCTTCATCTAAAATGAATAGTGTTCAGATAGATTGACTGAATTGTACACCAGCAGTGACCTTCCACAATCCACCTAACTCTACTTGGGTTAGGAGGTAGGAGCACTATTATTCTGGTCTTGGCACCCTGATTTGATAGGTGAGGGACACTAGGTGACACCACCTCTAGATACTTCAGCTCTGTCACCTACAAAGTGGGAATAGTAACCCTGCCATTTACCTATCAAAGAAGAGTTTTAAAGGTCAAATACAGTAACCCTGAATGTGTACTATGAACATAAAATGCCATGTGATATTAAGGAATTTTATTTACTTCTGTCATTGCTATTATGTTTGAGGCAAGGGAAGCATTGGGAGTACAATCTGTGAGAACATTGCTCTAGAGGAGGCCTGTGAAGGGAAAGCAGGTCAGTAAATGAACTTCTAGATGGCCTTATACCTTTTTGTCTCATGACTCCACAAGGAAAGCTTTCTAGAACTGGATGATTGAATAAGAAACATGACAGCCTGTAGCCTGCTTGAGGAAAGGCACAAAATGGAAGCAAACCTACAAACACAAAGCCCTCAACATCATTCTGGATTCTGCTCTAATTTCCCTTAACTGACTTAATAACCAAATTGGTCTTATTCAGAAAGTGAGCTCACTGAGAATGTTATTTCCACTATCCCAATAATTCAGGATATTTCCATGGTTTATAAACTACTAAAAGATCAAATTAATTAGCCCTGCCTAAAGCAAAAAGAAAAAAAAAAAAAAAAATGCCCATTCTTTTGTTCTGAAAATATCACAGGTATTAATTTGTATTTCCTTATTTGCTTTTTTTTCTGATTTGAAATAATACCTTGTATTTATACAAGCATGTGTCTCCTAGTGACGGCCAATACTGTACAGATATTATTTAGTTAAACTACACGTTTTCACTAGGCAGTGGGAAATAAATAGAATGTTATTAAGGGCTCATGTTAGTTGGAAAGAAAATAACATAAAATATAAGAATTTTCAAGAGGGAAAAAAATCAAGGTGGTGAATTCAGTGAGGTCAGAAATCAAAATGTGGAGGAGACCCTTAAGACTCCTTTCTTCCATTACTGACATTTATTCCACCTGGAATGTCCACCATCACCAACGTCTCTATGTATGAATCACTTGCCAGCCCAAAAGCTTCCTCCTCCTAGACAAGTGTAGTTTTCTGCCTTTATCTTCCCAATCTGATATTAACCTTCTTCCGAGTTTTTGAGTTTTAATTCTGTCCTGACTATAGTGTTTGAACAAACTTGGGTCTTTTCTTGGACTAAGTTTGTACATACATGTCTTGACTCCTATTCCAAAGTGACATATCTAAAGTGAGGAACCAGAAGTCATTTTTTTTTGCATACAGTTGTATGTTTTAATTACTTTATGGAATTTATTGGGGTGCCACTGATGAATAAAATTGTATAGGTTTCAAGCATACAGTTTCATAGTACATCATCTGGATATTGCCTTGGGTGGAAGGAGACTTCTCTAAGTCAAATCTAAGTCAAGTCTCCTAAGTCAAGTCTTCTTCCATTACCATTCTTCCTCATACAGAGCTTAGAGGAAACAGGGATGTTCTTTTCCTGGAACTGAATCTTATAAATAAAGAGGTTAGATTGGATGATTTCTGGGGCCCCTTCCAGCTGTAAGTGCCAAGAGATTACACTCAAGAGGAAATTATAACATTATCTAATTTAATCTCATCACAAAGCAAAGGGCACAGAGTGAGCAAAGGATGTGTCCAAGTTCAGTCTAGTGCTTCTTGGCCACACTATGACACCTTTATAAACTGCTGACAGGCCAAGAGGAATTGCCTTGGGATTTATTCTTTTATTTCAATCCAGAATCTTAGGATTTATCTACCTGACCGATTTCGCTTAAAAAACCATTACTCTGAACATCACAATGCTGGCAGTTAAGGGAACTTTGCCATGACTAGACTTGCTGCCTGGCATCATTTTAATAAAATTAAAATGGAACACAAACACTGACCCTAGACTGGTGTTTTTCAAACTATAGAAGGAAACTCATTAATAAGTAATAAAACCAATGTAATAGGTCACCAAAATTAATTTCTAAAGTGAAATAGAAAACATCATTGTACATTATATAATGTAAGAGTATAGTCAGTTAAGCAAAATATTATTTCATAACATATATATATATATATATATATATATATATATATATATATATATATAAAACTATGTGTCTGTGTGTATATAATTATCAATGTAAAATTTATTTCTTAGCAATGTAGGTCAAAAAATGTTTTAGAGCCACTAAGTTGGACCCACATCTCTAGTGATAAATATTAATAGCTAACTGCTACACATCTGACAAGCAGGATAGGCAAAAGTAAGTTTATAAAACTAATACTGCAAGCTCTACACCTCACATTCCTGTTCCTTGGGAGAGCAAACAAGACCTCAATTGGAAATAATGGGCACAATGAAGTGACACTACCTCTCTCTCCTCCCACATCCTCTCATGTTCTGGACTATCAAGTTCCTGTTTTAGGAATCAGGGGTTCTTTGGTCTCTCTCTCTCTCTCTCTCTCCCTCTCTCTCTCCCTCTCTCTCTCTCTCTCTCTCTCCCTCCCTCTCTCCTTCTCTCTCTCTCCCTCTCTCCTTCTCTCTCTCT